>CAUZXS010004941.1:342500-348161 GCA_963585895.1 Sepioteuthis lessoniana
CATTCGTTTGTTGCTTAAATGGGAGTATTTTCCTTTTTTTGATTAGATCGTATGTAGTCTCTATCAGAACATATTTTTACCCAAATAAAAAAAGGAATTTCAGCGTGGGGCGGTTATTACTGAATATTTTTTTCAAGAGTTAAAAGTTTTACTGAATAATTTACCATTTCAAGTGGAAAAGGAATATGTGGTATACCATGTCGAGCTGACAACTAACACGCTTTCGTATATATATATATATATATATACTCACACACACACACACATACAGATATAGTAAAATCTTGTAGATTGCTAGGATTCCCTTGACTCTCTCACGCTACCAGTCCCAATTTATCATCGCACTTGGCCGGTTGTCCAGACGGCACCCAATGTCCGCACAGAGCTGATGAACGTACTTTTTTGCTGGTCGGCCGATACAAGTGTGTCTATGTGTTGGTCCCATCGGAGAACATTGCTTATGAGTTCATCTTTGCTTTTCCAACTGTGCCCAGCGTGACTTTTCGTCTTATTTGGATGCTTTGTGTGATTAAAGGCAAGTGGCAACACAACCGCTGTTTTTAGTGGGTTGTTGCTCCCAGAAAGTGTATGATTGGAGGGATATGCTTGCTCTCATGTTAATAAAGTAATTTGAGAGAATATTGCTAATTACGTCGGATTCCACATAGCGATTTGCGTCTATAACTGAGTGTGTACCAGCGTTGATAAATCTGTTTGATTCTACAAATAAATTTAAAACTGTTGGAGTTGGGTTAAAAAATCCTAAAAAATGTAATAACAAGTTTACTTATCTTGCTCGGCTCCAATACAACCTAGGGAATAATTATCATAAATATAAAACCCAGTCGGCTAGGGTTGTAGTATAGGCAGAGGAGTAAGACCTCGGCAACGAGTGCCCTGTATATGACACTAAATTGCATCTGATAGTGAGGCTTGAATACAGGAGAGTTTAGAATGTAGAGTACTCCTTTAATCACCCTGATTCGCAATTTCAGGGTCCCATCTTTGGATCAAATAGAACTGGTTAATTAATTTCTATACTCAAGAAGTTTAATATTGTGCAAGCAAAATATTAAAATTAAATTGAAATATTAGCGTTAGATAGGAATATTTGAAACGATTTAACCATGTGCAAACAATAAATAGTGATACTTTAAACTGTGTACCAAGGAATAAATAATGTTAAATAGAATTACCAGTGTTCGGTAGCAATTCTTCAAACCATTTAACTGTGTGCAAATAAAACTCTTAGTGTTTGATAGCAATACTTGAAACCATTTTACTGTGTACAAACAAATGAAGTCTGGCTCGTCTAAAACTTGTTATCTACAAAGTATTTGTTTACATATCATATGAATTTAATATGTATATACATATAAAGAGTATTTGACAATAAATAAGCTATAATGGTTGATATGCCGTAAAAACCAACAAATGAACCAACAAAAAAAAATAATCCTTGCTGGATATTATATAATTTTAGATTTGTGCCAAATAAATAACTAAACCAACTTTGATGTTGGCCTCCTGAGCCCTTCAAAGTATTCGTTGTTAAGTAAATTCATCATTAAGACAAACAATATAAAATGAATTATAAAAGAAAATAGCTTTAAATCTAAAACGAAAAGATGAATCTGACACATGAATCTTTATTCATTTTTTCCTAAATTGAAAGATTATGCCATTGATATGAAGAATATCATCAGAGGGGGGAATATATATATATATATATATATATATATATATATATATATATATATATATATATATATATATATATATATATGTGTGTTGTGTGTGTGTGTGTGTGTTTACCAACATACTCCGTATTAGCAAAATGATACAAAAGGTATTTTTAAGGAAAGTTTAACAGGTTTGAATACAGAGTTGGGTTTTTTTTTTGTTTTTCTTCGACTGGTTGCCTTACCAAGATTAAACAGTCCTACCCGCCCTTCTATTTGCCCATAGCTAGAGAGAGAATAGTTGGATGCACGGATGCATACAATTCCCAACAGTATTAGTGCGATGCAAAATTCAAACAACTTCGTCCTATATGTTAAATCGGTGTATCCTGCTCGTTTCCTATGACGATAACTGCCATATATATATATATATATATATATATATATATATATATATATATAGAGAGAGAGAGAGAGAGAGAGAGAGAGATAGAGATAGATAGATAGATAGATATGTGGTGGTTATTTTGGTTAATCTTTTTATCAGAATATAATTTTTTCTTGTAAATTTTTCAAAGTAGCAATGTGTCTTGGGTATGACTCTGAACGGCAACTGATGCTGAGGCTCCAGTTCTAGAGCTCTGGGAAGTATTTAGTCTCATTTTATAGCTATTACTAGCTATAATTTATAGCTATTACTTTTCAAGCTATTACTATTATATATATATATATATATATATATATATATATATATATATATATATATATATATATATATATGTATATATCGCATTATATATATCAGCGTGTCTATGTAGATGTATTTTTGTATTTAAGGACGTTCGTATGTTGGTTCCTGTATGTGTATGTGTTTTGGAACGTGCGTCTGCATCTGATTCAGATTTTCCTGTTTAATATGGATAGGTTAGAATGCGAGAACATTTGCAAAGTTTCTGCTTTCGAAAACAGGCAAATAGACAGAAAGACATACACATTCACTTTCATACGCGCACTCTCGTGCAACAATACACATCTAGGAATACATAAATCTCTCTCTCTCTCTCTCTCTCTATATATATATATATATATATATATGTATATATATATATATATATATAGAGAGAGAGAGAGTGGATAAAGATTTTTAAACCAAGAAAAGTGGTTGTACAAGGCCCAAAGAATATGGCATCCCTAAAGAATGATATTCATTAAAATATTCTCCTCTCTATAACATCTACAGTCTAATATATATCATCATCATCATCATCATCATCATCATCATATCGTGCTGGCAGCACGGATATCCCTGACCCTCTCTCGCCACTCCTCCCTATCGTTCATCGCCCTAGGCAGGTCTTCGGGACAACAACCTGTATCCTCACATAGCTGCTGAATGTACATTCGTGCTGGTCGTCCTGCTTTTGCGCGGCCATGTGTGGGGATCCATAAGAGTACATCTCTTATGAGTTCATCTCTGCTTCTCCAGCAATGTCCTGCATGTCTGGTTCGTCTAACTTGAATAGTTTTCGTGATAGGGGCAGGTGGCCGTACAGTTGGTGTCTTGTGGGGTGTTGCTGCCAGGACTTGTTCAGGATTGCACGCAGCATTCTTGTGTAATTGCCATCTAGTTTCTTCTCCAGCCGTTTTGTTAACGTCCATGTAGTGCATCCATATAGCAGTATCGATGTGACCGCTGCCTGGAAGAAACTGCGTTTCATTTTATCGGTTAGGTCTGATTTCCATATAGTCGATAGCCTATTGATAGCTGTCCATGCTTTCGTTAACCTCGTTTCGATGTCCTTTTCGGTTGATTCGACGCTGCTTCCTAGGTATATATATATATACCCTTGAGAAAGATATGAATCCAATTATTCTCCCTCAAGCTATGGGTAAATAGCAGGACAGACTAGGTTCTTCAGCCTTGGTGAGGCAACTAGTCGAGGAGAAGGAAAACTCTGAATTCAAACCTGTTAAACTCCGCTTAAAAATTGACCTTGTTTTATATCCTGCCCAATTGGCGGGGTTGGTATATATATATATATATATATATATATATATATATATCAGTGCAACTGTAATGTCAGTTACATTGAGCTAATCGCAATGTATTTGTTACCATTGTTACACACATAAAAATACTACCATACATGCAGGCACACAACATATGTTGCTTGAATGTCGAGGCGCCATCTTTGGAAATAGACACGATGACCCGATTTCAAATCCATAACGAGGTATTTTGCATTTCATATAGTTCTAAGGTATTAAGAAATGTATGAACCCAATTATTCTCCTTCCAGCAATGAGTAAAACAGTAGGTCAAACTAGACATTTAATTTTCCTTGGGAAAATGATCTATTACATGGTACTATTTACCAACTCCTCCGCTCGGGCAGGGTTTTGACACAAGGTCAATTTTTAAGCGGAGTTTAACAGGTTTGAATTCAGAGTCTTCCTTCTCCTAGACTAGTTGCCTCACCAAGGCTGAATAACCTAGTCTGTCCTACTATTTACCCATAGTTGGAGGGAGAATTATTGGATTCATACCTTTCCCAAGGGTATTAGTGCTATGTGAAATGCAATCAGTATCATCCAGGATTTGAACTCGTATCGCCGTGTTCATTTCCTACGGCGATAACGACTACACCACGGGCACCACTATTAGATGGTAAACTTTGAATTGAAACCTATTAAACTCCACTTATTAATTAAACTTGTGTCAACCCTGCTCATGCAGAAAAGTTGGTTTATATATATATATATATATACGTTACTATACACACGAAAAAGATAAACAGTTTCATTGGTAGGAATTCAGAGTTTTTCTTATCCTAGACGGGTTGGCATACGAAAGCGAAAGAGCCCAGATTGCCCTACTATTAATCCATAGCTGGGGAAGCGGAAAGCATATCTTTCTCGAGATTATCAGGGTTTAAACTTGGTTTGCCGTTTCTAATTCCATTCGATTACGAGCGCCTTTTACACACACACACACACACACACACACACACACACACACACACACACACACACACACTTATATATATATATATATATATATATATGTTTGTGTGTGTGTGTGTGTGTGTGTGTGTGTGTGTGTTTTGAGTGAAACATGCAATTGGCGGTGTGTGAAACAATACCGCTAAATCAGAATGTTCGAGCAATACCACACACCACTCAAGTTTATTTCGCATCTCGTATACGTTACTTCATGGATATGCTAGAGTGAAATGCAATGTTTATACTAGATGAGCAATGAACCGTAAATTCTATGATGTATGTTAAGTTTCAACTGAGATCTCATCGACAAAACTCAAAGGAAAATAACATTTACAATATATACATATATATATATATATATATATATATCAACCCCTGCACCAGTAGGATGTGACACAAGATTTGTTTTTAAGCAAAGTTTAACAGGTTTGAATTCAGGGGGTTTCTTTTTCCTCCTAGACTGGTTGCTAAGTTTACCCTTAGTTAGAAAGAGAATAGTTAGATTCATACGTTTTACGAGTTATCAGAGTTATTAGAAATGCTAATAGTTTTGCTCAGCATTTGAACTCGGTTCAGCGTGTCCATTTACTACGGCAGTAAAAATTACATCACGAGCGCCTTCTCTACATATATACATACATCAAATCCTGGACGAGAATGATTGCATTTCCCATAGCACTAATACCCTTAAGAAAGGTATTAATCCAATTATTCTCCTTCCAGCTATAGGGAAATAGTAGGGCAGGCATGGTTCTTTAGCCTTAGTGAGGCAACTAGTCTAGGAGAAGGAAAAATCCGAATTCAAACCAGTTAAACTCCGCTTAAAAATTGACCTTATGTCATATCCTGCCCGAGCGGTGGGGTTGGTAAATATACATACATACATACATACATACATATATATATATATATATATATATATATATATATATATATATATTCACGCATTTTAATTGGAGTTTAACAGGTTTCCTTC
>CAUZXS010004942.1:0-25000 GCA_963585895.1 Sepioteuthis lessoniana
AAAAACAAAGAAGAAAAAGAAATAGGAGAAGGAAGAAAAAATTAGAGAAGTGGAAAATAGAGAAGAAGAAGAAGAAGAAGAAGAAGAAGAAGAAGAAGAATCTATTAGAGGTACTGATTGCACAATAAAAACTTTGGGTAGAGCCATTTTTCAGCTACAAAGCCCTGTTTTTGTATATAGTGACCACCAATGACGATACATTATTGCCAGGGATTAACAACGGCTTGCATGACTTACACATAAAAATCTGCACCAACGGAAGCGATTCACTTTTACTGAACATTGAAACGGCATCGTTGTCAGGAAAATGCTGACGTGTAATCCATCTTTCATCGGCCCTATTCGAGTGGACGAGCTGAGCGAAGCGCTCTTCAATTCTTGTGTTGACATCTGATCAGAACGTGGTTTGACACCCACACAACAGACACCAAATATTAAAACACGTGAAACATCATCTGTGTTCATATCCATTTTGGTCTCTTTAAACCTCCCTCAAGCGTTGACGAACGTCTCTGAATGAATGTAGTTTAGTTTTGGGGCTAATTTAATGATATGCCACTGTTTCAAACCACACGCCATTTTCACCAAATTGTCACCCAGTTATAGTTCATTGGCAGGAAGGTTCACCCTCTTCGGCTATACCACCAACATCCATCTCTGATGTCGTGACAAAATATACAAGGCATTAATTTCGACATGTAGGGTCTTGTTCATTGCTGGCGAACACGTAGAATGATTAGTAGTGATTATAACGGAATGTGGGAATGGAGTAGCGCCCTCCCCTACACCTTGGTGTAGTAGCTATCGAAAACGGAGCCTTCGGGTCACCCTCGACTATGGTCGCTAACTTTATAACGGAACCTCTCTGAAACTAGTAAACAAATTCACCTACCTAGGAAGCAGTGTCTCATCAACCGAAAAAGACATCGACACACGGCTAACAAAGGCATGGACAGCTATCGATAGGCTCTCGATCATATGGAAATCAGACCTGACCGATAAAATGAAACGCAGTTTATTCCAGGCAGCGATCGTATCGATACTACTGTATGGATGCACTACTTGGACGCTAACTAAACGGCTGGAGAAGAACGTAGACGGCAATTACACAAGAATGTTGCGATCAATATTGAACAAGTCCTGGCGGCAACACCCCACAAGTCACCAACTATACGGCCACCTGCCTCCCATCACGAAAATTATCCAAGCTAGACGAACCAGACATGCAGGACACTGTTGGAGAAGCAGGGACGAGCTCATAAGTGATGTACTCCTATGGATCCCCACATATGGCAGGACAGAAGCAGGACAACCAGCTCGAACATACATACAGCTGCTATGTGAGGATACGGGATGTAGCCCTGAAGACCTGCTAGAGGCGATGAACGATAGGGAGAAGTAGCGACAGAGGGTCAGGGATATGATGATATAATGATGATATGAAGAAAAAGCATTTTGTTTCTAAAAACACACTCAAGTTAACCGCATGGTTAGAAGTACTGAGAATACGCTGTCTGTATCTGCAGTAGAAGAGTAAGGCGCTCTCAATAATAGGTGTCCTAGGCATGACACTAAACTACATCTAATGATGGATCTTCCGTTCTGCAGATCTAAGGAGTGTGAAGTGTTTCTTCATTGCCATTATTCCATGTCCACTTTGACTCGGAGTGATACTATATATTAGAGTCTCATCTATGGGACAAATATTTCGATTTAAAAATTATTTAATATTGAATAAGAATACTTGATAGCAGATAATTGTAAATTATTTGATTTAAGAATTGTTACATGAAGCAATAATTATCTACTTAAGATTATTATAAGTTACTTCAAACTAAATAAGTATGTGCAAATAAATAATTATTATAAAATAGAAAATAATTACTTGAAACTATATAATTATTTGTATTAGATAGGAATACTTGAAACTATATGATTATCAGTATTACATAGGAAAACATGAAACTGAACACAAATTTTTAATTGATAGGAATTCATGATATGATATAACTATAAAAATTATTTGTTTTAGATAGGAATACTTGATATAATTGCATATGAATTATTTGTATTAGATAGGAAATCTTCATATCATATAACTGTAGGCGAATTATTTGTATTAGATAGATTACTTGATATCATATCATCTCATCATCATCATCATCATGTCGTGCCACCAACACAGATCTCCCTGACCCTCTCTCGCCACTCCTCCCTATCGTTCATCGCTTCCGGCTGGTACTTAGTCCTACATCCTGTATCCTCACAGAGCTGCTGCATGTAGGTTCGAGCTGGTCACCCTGCTTTTGCTCGGCCATGTGAGGGGGGGTCCAAAGGAGAACATTATGAGCTCACCTTGCTTCTCCTGCAGTGTTCTGCATGTCTGTTTCGTCTAATTTTGATAGTTTTTATGATGAGGGGTAGGTGGCCATACAGCTGCTGCTTTGTGGTGCGTTGCCTCCAGGACTTGTTCAAAATTGCTCGCAGCATCCGTTTAGTCAGCGTCCATATAGTGCATCCATATAGCAGTATCAACACGACCGTTGCGTTAAAGAAACTGCGTTTTATTTTATCGGTCAGGTCTGACTTCCATATGACCAATAG
Source organism: Sepioteuthis lessoniana (assembly GCA_963585895.1). Taxonomy (NCBI): domain Eukaryota; kingdom Metazoa; phylum Mollusca; class Cephalopoda; order Myopsida; family Loliginidae; genus Sepioteuthis; species Sepioteuthis lessoniana. The sequence goes on from CAUZXS010004942.1 coordinate 2,605, forward strand.
TCTATCGTTGGCTGTCCATGCCTTTGCTAGTCGCGTATCGATGTCTTTTTCGTTTGATGAGACACTGATTCCTAGGGAGGTGAACTTGTCAACTAGTTTCAGAGAGCTACCACCTAGTGTGGAAATTTCACCTGTTTGATTAAAACACATGTATTCCGTTTTGTGTGCATTGACATGGAGGCCAATGTCTGCGGCGGCTCGTTCCAGACTATGCAGTTGTGTTTCAGCTTGGGCGGGTGCATTTGCCAGAATTGCTATGTCATCGGCGTAGTCGGCGTCGATAATTATTTTTGCTGGGTACCTTCTGCTTCTTTTCTTTGTCAGCTCAAAACTGTTTTCTTTGATTTTATCAATCGAGGTTCTAAGCACATAGTTTACACAGGGGTCACACTAGCCTCATACCTCTTTAAGTATGGGGCTAGTGTGTCCCCTTGCAATACTCCTGCTACAATGTCGAAGTAGTCAGTGTCTCCATCTGTAGAACGTACTTTCACTTTGGTGTTTCTATAGAGAATCATTATGGCTGCGACGGTCTCTTTTGGTATGCCGTATACTAGTAGAATTTGTTCCATCTTCCCTCTGTGAATGGAATCGAAGGCCTTGGTAAAGTCGACAAATAGTATTGTCGCCTGTAGGTTTTTTGCCCGTACGCCTTCAAGGATTCTATGGATGGTCAATATTTGTGAGGTCGTGGATCTATTTCTTCGGAAGCCATTTTGGTTCATCCTAAGAATGTTGTCAATTTTGAGTTCTATGCGGTTTCGTAATGGGGCATTGTATATTTTGGCTGCTATGGATGTAAGTGTTATACCTCGGTAGTTCTTGGCTAATCTGAGGTCGATCTTTTTGGGAAAAGGGGGATCCATCTCTTCATCCATCTATCAATCGGATTTTGATTATAATATGCATAACAGTGTCGGAGCAGTATGTCGTCGAATTGTCTGGTGTTCCCTACTTCTGGGGGAATTTCATCAAGCCCTGCGGCTCTTCTATTTTTAAGTTTTCTAAGTACTGAGTCGAGTTCTGCTCTAGTAAACGGTTCTAGTTTAATGTCTAATTGCTTACTAATAATTATCGTGATTGGTTCATGTGTAATTTTCGGTGTGTTTCCTAGTAGATTCTCGAAATGCTGTTTCCACAGTTTTATTCGTTCTTGTTGGTTTGTAGCTTTCAGTTTAGCTTTGGCTGTGCTCTTCCTTCTGCTCACTTCATTTATCGTTTGCCACGTTATCCTAGATTGCCTATCTTCCACTGAGTCTCTAGTCTTATCTGATTTTCTATGTATTCTCTCAGTTCTTTTAGGTATATGCTTGCTTATTCATGTTGTGCCTTTTTTTGGTTTCAGGGCATTTGTGTTCGTTGGGTTCTTCCTATTGCATTTGGAGGCAGTTTTCACGTCTGCACGTTGTTAAATGTAAACAAATCATTTTTACTAGATAGAAATAGTTGATATCAGATAACTGTGAGCAGATTATTTGTATTTAATTGGAATACTTGATATCATATAACTGTATATGGATTATTTGTATTAGATAAGAATATTTGATATCACAGAACAATGTACAAAATTATTTGTATTAGATAGGAATACTTGATATCATATAATCGTGTGCAAATTATTTGTATTAGATAGGAATACTTGATATCATAGAATTGTGTGCAAATTTTTTGTATTAGATAAGAATACTTGATATCAGAGAACTGTGTGCAAATTATTTGTAATAGATAGAAATACTTGATATCACAGAACTGTGTACAAATTATTTGTATTAGATAGGAATACTTGATATCAAAGAACTGTGTACAAATTATTTGTAATAGATTGAAATACTTGATATCATAAAAATGTGTACAAATTATTTGTATATGATGGGAATACTTGATATCATAGAACTCTGTGGAAATTATTTGTATTTGATGGGAATACTTGATATCATAGAATTGTGTGGAAATTTTTTGTATTAGATAGGAGTACTTGACATCATAGAACTCTGTGGAAATTATTTATATTAGATAGAAATACTTGATATCATAAAAATGTGTGCAAATTATTTTATAGAATAGTATTACTTGATTTTATATAAATGTATAAAAATCATTTGTATTAAATAAGAATACTTGATTTCATATAACCGTTTGTAAAAAAAAAAACTCTCAAGAATCAACTTCAAAACAAATGTAAATATACAATGAACACACTTCCCTAACCTGTAGGCATAGAATATACATAGGCAGTTTGACCTGCTGTTTTAATGAATCTATCTCAGTATTTAATAGTGTTATTGTGCATCTATTATGGTTTCGATGGAATGAAATAAAAAGTTTGGATTTTGACACAATCTTCGTATTTGTGATTATGTTCGTGTTAGTGGTGTATTTGAGTAAACAAAAATTGAATATTTTTGAATCCAGATTATTACTCATGTAGAATTTTTGATTTTAGATTGCAAAACAAAACTCGTTCAAGTGAAATTGATTGACAAGGAACTTTTGTCGTAAACAGGTTTAGTTAAAACGTAACATTGCCAAGAAGTACGACCCATCGGCGGCAGACAAAAAAAAACAAAAAAAAAAACGTTGACTTTTGACAAGTCTTCAAAGAAGGTTCCCGATAAAAATATTTGAATTTAAAAAAAAAAAAAATTTTTGTTCGAAGTTAATATATTGTTATTGTAAAGAACAAAACTACAATTTTGTTTTTGTCTGAAGGTGTGACATATTTAACGACAATACAGAGAATAAACTGGTGGAAAAAGTTTAGTTCTATTTAACTAACAAATAATTGGTATCAAGTCCTGAGTTGATAAAAATTAAAGAATTCAGTTCGGCATTAAATCTAGAAAGGTAAAAGGGCAAATAAGTAAATCCTAATAAGTAAAGTTGGCGACTGTAGTTGAGGGCGACTAGAAGGCTCCCTTTTCAATAGCTACTACACCGATGTGTAAGGGAGGACGCTACTCCTTTCCCTGGATTGTTCCACTTTACCCTTGATACGTACCTTATATTATTTATTTATTATCGAAAGGAAGTTGTTTACGGCTTATACCAAAATAATCCAACAGTCTCTTCTTTAAACTACCCTTTTTACCTACCATATATACTCATGTAATGAAGGAATATTTAAGATTAATTTTTTACTTTAAAAAAATAGGTCGTTCATTCCACGAGATGTGTTTTTGAAACATCGAAGCTTACTTTGTTTTTCGGCCTAACCTTGACATAACTTCGAACCAAAGATTCCACCACCTTACCTACACCTAAACAAAAACGATAGTAAAGGTTTTACTAAATATTATTGACTATAACACTTGTACAAATATTATAAACAGTAAACCAAGTTATATAAAAACTTATTTATTATTACTAAAAGCCTTTGTTGCGAGACAATGACGCGCGATTTTGTTTATCAAAAGAAAAGTAAAAAATGCCTCCTAAGCATACTTAATCAATTGTATGAGATACGCTCGAGAAAGAGGAGAAAAAAGAAACATGGCCGCTATAACACCTCAGCTCAAGATAAAACGCGGTCTCGAGCGAGAATTTGCGAGAGTAGCATATGCAGATGGTCTAATGTTGCTTTATTGGAAATCCACCAGGCGTACCAACAGACCCACGTTGACAAGTCTTTGTGGCCATTGAAAACGGGAAAAAGCTAAAGAGCAAAAATATTGTCTCACCCGTTTGGGATTTGGGCTAAACGTGGCACCTCAAGTCATGCGGTTCATCGTCAAGGCCTTGGTCGGACTGGATGAAGTCGTCCACTTCCTTCCTCTTCCAAGAATAACAAAGCGGCATGCTTACAAGCGTACCTCTCATTTTGCACATGAGGCATAAACGTGCTCACTTTCCTACACGAGGTAAGTCATCTTCTCTTCTACAATATCTAAGTAAACACGGTAAGCAGCATCAAGGTCTACACTACTATTTACGGTACTCCATTGATTTTGATTGGTTTTCAAAAGTTTTAAAAGTATAAAAAGTGTTTGAATGTTTTCTCTTTATGTCATTGGATGTTGAAGAAATATTTTGTTGGATAGCATAGCCAAAAGTTAAATACAGGTAATAAATGATAAAATGATCTTTTTTGACTTGAAATTAGGGCTCGTTCTTTACTCGTGTATCTACGGTAAATATGAGGTGTTTCGCAATTTTTTAAATAAAATGATCAAGGACCACAAATGATAGAGTTATAAAAAAGGTAAAAGGGTATAATTTTGGGATCTGCAACCATTTAGTCTCAAACATGAATCAAAAATGTCAAGAGTAGCCTCAGAGTACACGTTCCAGAGGTCCGCCGTTTAGTTGAAGGTACTGTGTACAAAGTTGTTGATAACTCGAGCACATACCTCCCAGGTGATCGGAGGCCCAGATGGTGAGGAATCTATTAGCCTACGATCTTCACGAATACCATGCCCTTCAAATATTTTGACCAACTTGAAAATCTGACGCCTGTTTGAAAATGTGATGAAAATGAACTTCTTTCTGTATCTTATTTAAATAATTTTGTAATATATCTTTACACATAAGATCTTTTGCTTCATTGTCTACAGTAGGATTTTGCAATATTTAGTTAATACGAGGATCATTAAATAAGTTTCTAGACTTTTTTTCGTATGGGCACTTTTATTGATAGTACACGCATGAAACTGTAGTCCTCTTCGAAGTAATCTCCTCCGGTTGCAATGCACTTATTGTACCGTTCCAACAACTTCTGGAAGGCCACATGGAAGTCCTCCGGTGTGAGCATGTTAGTGACCTTCCTCACAGCCTCTTTCATCTCCTCAATTGTCTCATATTCCCTAAGAGGCTTAGGGAATAACCAAGAGTCAGAGGGAGCAAGGTCTAGACTATAGGGACGGTGAGGAACTGTCTTGATGCCCATCTTGCTCAAATAGTCTGTGACAAGGATAGAGTTGTCGACTGGTGCATTGTCCTGGTGGAAATGCCACTGACCCGATTTGAAGAGTGCTGGCCTCTTCCCAAGGAATCTCTTGCTGAACTCCCTTAAGACATCAACATAGTAAACCTAACCCTAACCCTAACCCTTTGGCCAATCAGTTCTGGTCTACTGACTTCCTTACTCCTCTCACACCTCTCATCATCCCTCACAGACTCCCTGCCTTCCATGAATCTCTTATGCCTCTCAAAAACTCATGCTCGATTCATGCAAGATGGTCGAAAAGCAGTCTGAAGCATTCCATACGTTTCTGTGGCTGTATTTTTTCCAAGTTTAAAACAGAATTTTATTACATATCGTTCTTCTAGTGTGTCCTCACGTCCAGATAGCATTTTTGAAAATCACCAACTGTTACAATCAGGCTTTAGTAGAGTGTATTCCAAATGCTGCTGTAGCTGTTCATTTAAACCTGAAATCATAAATCTTGGTCAGTCATCTCATAAGATGTATTGATATAACATGCTGAATTCTCAAGTCTACGATAATTTTAAATGCCTGTACAAAAAAAGTCTGTAAACTTATTGAATGCACCGCATATATATAGAGAGATAGCGGCTGAGGATCACGTGACAATGGAGCTATATATATATATATATATAGCTCCATTGCCACGTGATCCTCAGCCGCTATCTCAGCACTTCAAACTAGCAAAAATAGACTACATGTCCACACATGATTTCAGGCCTACCTAAAAATTTCTTGAACACAGAATCAATGGAGCACTCCAGTACGACCTCGAAAATGGTTGAAAATCCCGTACTCAGATGATATATATATGAGTGTGCGTGTGTGTGTGTGTGTGTGTGTGATTACTTAATGTCGTCTCCGGGTCAGTAAGGACATATTAGATAAGGACCTGTTAGCGTTCTTTAAAAGAATAAAATCTAAATCACATTATAATTGATTTTAACGGTTTGTCAATCCATCTATGGTTAGACAATCACGTCAATTTTTCGCTCATATTTACTTTTTTCTGAAGTTTCTTGAGAATTTTTTTACTCGGTTTTATCGAACACGAATAATTTTTAATCCGATCTATTTCATCCATAGATGGGACCCTAGCAGATGCTGCCTCTGCAGATCTGATTAGACCACAGAAGAGGTACGCCCCATATCTCCTAAACTAGAGCTTCATCATCAGTTTCAGTTTAGTATCATACACTCTTTTTTGGATGGGAGTGTGAGGCTTCTTACCCCGTTTGCCGGATATACAGTAAGAGCATTCTAAGCCCAACTAACTGAACGGAAAGCACACCACACAAATATCATGGAATCACTTAAAAAACAATTGTTATATACACATAATACGTATACAAATATATGCAGAAACATAGTCAACAATAATGACGAACTTCAATGAACGAACGAACACACTTCTTTATAAAAATATAATCTTTCACAATTTATTCTCGAAAGGGTGATGTTTCTGTTGTATGTGAGAGATGAGAAGGATACGGAGACAGACTGCTATATTGACCCCAAGTTCTTCTGACGATAACAGCACTTCTTCCTCATCTTGGCTGGGTTGCTCAACCGTGGGTCACTGAGTGCCCAAAGCCCTCTCTCTGCCGCTGGTTCTCAATTCGGAATCTTGTCTCCAACTGACCCCAACTGACTGAGACCGTCTGTGCGCTTGGTTATATTATTGTTTAACGCTCACCTGCTTCCGCTGTTCTTCCGCTTATTTACACAGGTGCATCTCTTGATTGACGGCTCTGTCGAGGGTCAATATGTTACACAATCCAAACATTGGAAACGGCAGATTTGAAAAGATATTTGAAAAATATTTTAGATATATTTACCAAACGACAACCGCCTAATAAAGAAAGTATAGCTCTTTAAAAGCTCACAGAAGTATTTGTTTCTTTGTTTAAAGGCATATCAACCATCGAGGGTTAGTTAATGCCTAAGCTATTCTTGTAGAAAACAGTAGTGATATTATTTAATACATAGCTGGTGGGTTAAAGTGGCACTTTCCTGAGGGAAGTGAATACAATAGCGCGACTGGAGTTTGAAATCACTTAATCAGCCATCGCAATCCAGCAAGTTAGCCACTACACCACGGGGGCACACAGAAAAAGATGACTTAATTACGACAAGAGATGGTAAAAGTTTGGTTTTATGGCATATCAACCATTGTAGGTTATTGAATGCGAAATCTATTTTTATACATATGAACTGTTCTATTTCAAACAATTCAGTTTAACATAAGTACGCAGTTTAAACGTCAAAAACAGTTCTATTTCAAGCAATTCAGTCTAACATAAGTACACAGTTTAATACTCTTTGACCCGTAGACAGGATCCTATCGGGTGCTACCACTCTGGACTAAAGTGAACCCCGGAGCAATGATAATAAATGAGTACTCAGCATTCCCCAAAGCTCCAGTATTACTGGAGCCTCACCATCAGATTGTTTAGTGTTATATCCGGGACACTTGTTAGGGGCGTCTTACTTCTCTGCAGAGATGCAGTCGGTGTATTCTACAGCCCCAGCCGAATGGAGCAGATGATACAAGAAGAGTTAGAGTCATTCGAGGCATAGAATATCTTATAGAAGCTAATAAACATCTAAAAATTATGGTAGAAACTCCCTAATTATCTTGGAGGAGTCCCCTTTGTGTAGTGACTAAAGTTTTGCACGAGAACATCGTAGTAAGCACTTTCGAATTCAATTAATGCTATTACGTTCGCTTTTGGACTATTACCCTGGGAAATGGTATGAATCCCTCTTATCACTCCAGCTATGGGTTAAATAATATTATATTATTGTTCTTCTAAAAGGATGGCTTTGGCATTGAATAACCCAGGAAGGTTGATATGCCATTCAACAGACAAATCAAACCCAACTTAACGAACCCTTAGTAGAACATTTAAATGCCCTCATCATTTCAAGGAAATTCATTTTTTTTTAATTCATCGCTAAAAAAAGACACACCCCTAAACCAGTTGGATATAATTTACTTGCCCAAATATATAAGATAAATAACCCGGGTAGACTAGTAATCTCTTTTAATCAACTGCCACACAACGAAAATATCCAAATACGTGGATTACAATACATTTAGCGAAGTAAATTAAACCCAACAAACGTGACACCACTGTTTTCTTTTAACAAGATTATTAACACTCAAAAATACGACCCAAGTAAATATGGACGTTAAACTTTCATACTCCTACATTAAACGAAAAGATAAGATGAAAGCAATTCGTTTAATCGGCCGACTGAGATGCATTTTTCTTCAAAATGCAAGTGTAATACAATAAAAAAAAGGAGAATCTTGCCAAAGGAGTTGGCAATAGGATGTATTATTTAAAATTGTACCTGTTCCGAGGAAATCAATAGTGATGGATCTTTTCATGTTCCAGAAGACCGTACGGATGACCTTCTTTACTGATCATTGCGCCTGGAACTTTTTCCTTACTCGAAAGTCATTGTGTTTACGCTTCATGGACTGTCTTTTCGATTCAGGCTTGTTGTGGTAAACCTATTTGTAAAAGAAGTTAGGACTAAAACATGCTTCTCTTTTGTAAATTTCTCATGGTTTGAACTTCTCAGTCAGAAAAAAAATCAATCTTGTAAATTTAAAATGTGAAATTTGCAATTATTTTGATTTAGAATATTTGAAACACAAGTTTTCAGAAAGATGGTTTTATTTATTTTTGATCACCAAATATGGGAATGGATTGAAATAAAATCTGACCATATATGAAAATGAAGCCAGTTGGAAAATAATATTGTTATGTTTGTCTATAAGGATGGCTTCTTCTGAATTAATATGATTTCGCAAAGACAAAATGTATACGTGACCAAGAAAAGAGAACCATGTCACAGAATGTTTTAAAATTTTGTTTCTCATTTAATTTTTATAAAATTAATTTGATGGGAACAAGATATATGCAAATAGAAACATGACTGTAATTGAAAGAAAAAAATTTAATGGAATTAAAAGAATTAATGGTTGTGAAAGAAAAATTGCTAATCGTAGCAAAAAAAAAAAAAAATACATGGCAGTGAAACAAAAGCAAAAAATAATATTTACCAAATCAATTAATGGTAGTAAATGAAAAATGTAATGGTTGTAAAAAAATAATGGCAGTAAAAGAAAAAAATGTTAGCAATATCGATTAATGGTAATAAAAGAGAATCTTAATGGAAGTAATTTAAGAAATTAATGGTAACAAAAGAAATTAATGGGAATAAAAGAGAATCTTAATGGAAGTAATTTAAGAAATTAATGGTAGCAAAAAAAAATTAATGGGAATAAAAAATTCAAGGCATAGAAAATAATTAATTGTAATTTAAGAAAAATTTGATGATGATAAAAAGATTAATGGTAGTGCAAAAAATTCAATGGTAGGAAAAAAAAGATTTAATGGTTGTAAAAGAAATTAATTGTTGTCAAAGAAAAATATAATGTCCGTAAAAAAAAATTAATGTTTGTAAACGAAATATTTTATGGTTAAGATGAAATAATGTTAGTAAAAAATTAACAGTAAAATAAAGATTATAGTAGTAAAAGAAAAATATTGTCAGAAAAAATTAATGGTAGGTTAAAAAAATAAAGGTAAAAATGAATTGATGGTCATAAAAAATGATTTAATGGAAGAAAAAAATTAACAGTGGTATAAAGAAATTAATGGTTGATAAAAAAACAATTGTAGTCAAAATAATTCTTGGTAGTTTTAAAAATAATTCTAGAAAAAATTAAAAGTAGTAAAAAAATTGTTAAAATGCTAATAAAAGAAGGGTTTAATGGTCGCCAAAAAATTAATGGTAATAAAAAAATTAATAGTTGTCAGAAAAGAAATAGCTGTTTAAAAAATTATTAATACTCAAAAATCAATAGTAATTTTAAAAAATTGATTGTAGTAAAAAAATCAATTAATTGTAGTTAAAAATATTGGTAGAAAAAATAACCATTAAAAAAGAAGTAAAGGTCGTAAAAGGAAAATTTAATTGTAGCAAACAAGGAATAGTAGTGAGAGAAAAGTTAATGGTAGTAAACAAAATTAATGGTCGTAAAAAAAATTAATGGTAATAAATAAAAAATTGATAGTTGTAAAAAAGAAACGAAAAAATAGAAAGCTTGTCTTAACATATGTACATTCAGTTGTTGCGAAATAAAATTAATCCCGACAAAACTATCTATGTTGCGAAACATGTCAATATTTTTTCGGGATTATCTTGTGACATGAGGTAAATTTTAAAACTGAAAGCAGTAGGCTTTAATTCAATGTTGCCGTACAAAGTCTAAAGGAGGTTTACGAGAAGGTAAACTCTGGATTCAAACCAAGCTTACCTCCTCTCATATATATATATATATATATATATATATATATATACATATATATATATATATATATATATATGTCATAAAATCGAAGTGACAATGATTTGGCACAGAGAGCAAAAAAGTTATAAGACCCCCGCTAAACATTCATTTTATCCAGACATGTACAATCTTAATAAAACGTATAGAGAAAACTGTAGGGGATTATTTTCAATGAAAAAGGGTACATTTACGAGCATACCTAGCGGACTATATTAATAGAACTCCAGGGATTCGTATGGGATAAAACATTTTAACATTGATTCATTTGAATCCACTTTAACAGTGAACCTTTTACCACTTGAGTTTGTTGATGATTTGGGCCCACGGGCACTAACCGAAAAGATAGCTTGAATTCTCTGTCTGCAGCCAAGACCAAATTGGTTGTAAAATTTTCTTCTGCCTTCATTGGATGTTCAATTCATCTTATTAACATTCACCCGAAGATTAAGTGCATTAACAAGAAAGGACATTTTGTTCTATGAAGTGAATAATGTTTCCATAAATGACCTGTTGATAGTATTGATATACCTTGCCAAACACACACGCACACACACACTCACACACACACACTCACACACACACACATATATATATGAATATGTATATTTAGGCAGCATTTCTTCGTTAATGCAAATTTCATTAATATATATATATATATATATATATATAAGAAGAAAAGTTGAAAACGCAAAAAAATCCAAAATTTGATGAATTGATAATAAAGTATACCGGCTCATTGGCCAATTGGGTAGAGTGTTCACCAATGGTTCGGGAAACCTGGGTTCAATCCCAGGTCGTGTCATACCAAAGACTTTAAAAATAGTACTTGATACCGCCTTGCTTAACACTCAGCAATATAAGGTACGTATCAAGGGTAAAGTGGATCAATCCAAGGAAATGAGTAGTCCCCTCTCCTACACCTCGATGTAGTAGCTATTGAAAAGAGAGCCTTCGGGTCACCCTCGACTATGATCGCCAACTTCACTTTAGTTTTACTTATAATGAAAGTCTACGTTGAACTTTTCGGTTATAATAACCTCCTTCGGGACTTTAAATTCACGAAAAATGTTGTTAAAGGATATTTGATGAAATTGCAGGAGAAAAGAGAGAGTGTATAAAAAGAAAGATTCATAACAGCCTATTCAGCGTTCTTATTTTTAACAACATTTTGCACGAATCTAAAGTCCTGGAGAAGGTAACTACAACCGAAACGTTCAATGTCGACTTTCAAAATAAATTCATCAAATTTTGCATTATTTTTGTTTTTTGGACTTTTCTTCACAAGCTCGATCAAAGGTACAAAACCTGCAGTTTGCATATTCGCCAGTTATCAATTTTTCTCATATATATATATATATATATATATATATATATATATATATATATATATATATATATATATATATATATAAAAGTTAGGTTTGCGTAGACTTAGCGGTTTACTTTATTTTCACGCTATCCTGAATTCGATATAAATTTTCTATCTTTGATATTGAGAACTTTTTGTTCCAAAATTTAGTCAACTATATCATCAGTATTAATGATAGATAGATTAGTATTAATGATAGATAGATAGGAAGTGCCCATGGTGTAATGGTTATCGTCATAGGAAATGGACACGGCGACACGAGTTCAAATCCTGGACGAGACTGATTGCATTTCACATATCCCTAATACCCTTGGAAAAGGTATTAATCCAATTATCCTCCCTCCAGCTATGGGTAAATAGTAGGGCAGACTAGGTTCTTCTGAAGAACCTTTGTGTCAATTTTTTAGCAGAGGGGTTGGGATAGATAGATAGATAGATAGATAGATCAAAGACGTAAAACCTGATGTTAAAAAGAATCGACTAGAACCATCTATGAACCTGTCACTATATTAAATATATTCAACATACAAAAAAACAAAAAAACAAAGAATTCAATCAACTAATGAGAAGTGGAAGGTCCGAAACACGTGTCCTACAAATATATACATACACAGAGTAATAATAATAATAATAATAATAATTAAACAAATTAAATACTAAATTTAAAATTATTAGCTGACCTAGATATTCAACTGATGTATAGTCAGCCAGGTTTCGATCTCGGCTTGAAGCATCTCGGGGGTCTTCCTGCACTGACGAGTTGTGATGCAACGGAACAGTCTGATTGTGGATGACAATATATATACTCCCCCCCCAACCTCGTGGGTTGAGCACCCTCGAGACGAATTTGCCGATTACCACATAAATTGAAACGCAATAGCTCTTCTCATGAATTGAACACTCACTCCGGTTGCCTATAGCGTATATGTAAAAAAGTAAAGTCGCTTAAAACAACGCACTGAGTATTTACCTTCATTTACACTCACTTAAACTCACACATACACACATTAATACGCAACTATAACCCACGCAAGCATTCGCACACAAACACACACACTCACACACTTAAAATCACTGGTAAAGATTCCTACAAAATCCCAACGGTTTTTTGATTGTATATTTTCGATTTTCGATGCATTTCATTTTCTTAACTGCCTGATGATTGTTGTTTTGCAAAAACCTCCATGAAACCCCGGGGTCACAATCTAAATTCCATGAATTAAATATATATATCTAATATATATTTATTCATTATCATTATATAATAGCTCTATCCTGGATATTGAGGACTCAATATTATATTGCACTTGATTCGACACAAACCCACAAAGTGATTTAGTGACAACCAACACTGTTTTAATATATATATATATATATATATATATATATATATATATATATATATATATATATATATACGAGTTGCATACGATAAGTTTCCGGACTTTTTTCGTATGCACACTTTTATTGATAGTACACACATGAAACTCTTGTCCACTTCGGAGTTATGTACTCCCGCTGCAATGCACTTGTACCGTTCTAACAACTTCTGGAAGGCCACATGGAAGTATTTTTCTGTGATCGTGTCAATGACCTTCGTCAAAGCCTCTTTCATCTCCTCAGTTGTCTCATAACGACAGCCTCTCAGCTTAGGGAATAACAGGGAACAAGTTTTGGACAATAGGGAGGGTGAGGAACTGTCTTGATGCCCATCTTGCTCTAATAGTCTATGACAAAGATGGAGTTGTGGACTGGTGTATTGTCCTGCTGGAAACGCCACTGACCCGATTTGAGGAGTGCTGGCCTCTTCCCAAGGAATCTCTTCCTGAACTCCCTTAAAACCTCAACATAGTAACCCTAACCCTAACCCTTTGGCCAACCAACTCTGGTCTATTGACTTCCTTACTCCTACCACACCTCTCATCATTCCTCACAGACTCCCTGCCTTCGTTGAATCTCTTATGCCTCTCAAAAACTCATGCTCGATTCATGTAAGATGGTCGAAAAGCAGTCTGAAGCATTCTATACGTTTCTGTGGCTGCATTTTTTCCAAGTTTAAAACAGAATTTTATTGCATATCGTTCTTTCTCACGTCCAGATTGCATTTTTGAAATTCACCAGCAGTGACAATCAGGCTTTAGTAGGGTGTATTCCAATTCTTGCTGTAACTGTTCCTTTGAACCTGAAATCATAAAAATTGGTCAGTCATCTCATAGCAATAACATATTCAAGAATCCACGACAACTTTAAATGCCCGTACGAAAAAAAGTCTGGAAGCTTATCGTATGCGCCTCGTATATGTGTGTGTGTGTGTGTGTGTGAGTGTGGTATTTACTGACCACTCCGCATGAGCAGGAGGCTAATAGGTTTGTATTCTCAGTTTTCTTTCTGGTAGACCGTTTGGCATACAATTGTTAAAGTGCTCATCATGCCCTACAACTTCCCCGTAGCTGGAGGGAGAATAGTTGGGTGCATCAAACAGCCTTGTCCAGGATTTGAAGAAGAGTCACTCCGTCAATTTCATATATATATATATATATATATATATATATATATATATAAAGGCACAAAAATGTTTGTTAAAGATTTTTTTTTTATAGCAGATAATTTTGCCAAGGAATTTTCCTTGTTCCCACCACCCTTTTTTTTTATTATAGTCAATACCCTTTGAAAAAGGTATGAACCACCTTATTCCACCAATGGAGGGTTACATAATAGCACTATTGTTCTTCGACAATGATGGCTTTGGCATTAAATAACCCACGAAGACTGAAATGCCATTAAATAATGAAACTAAAACTTTTTTAAAAAATAAAATAGACTTGTAGAAATGTACTCATTTTTTTGGTGACCTTAACTACATCTATATATTCATATATATATATATATATATATATATATATATATATATATATATATATATATATGTGTGTGTGTGTGTGTGTGTGTGGAGAGAGAGAGAAACAGAAAGAAAGAGAGAAAGAGAGTGAAACAGAAACAGTAAGGGACAGAGGGAGAGAGTGAAAAGGAGGAAGAGAGAGAGAGAGAGAGGGTAGATTGATATATTTTATCAGCCTCCCAGAGGGATAAATATATATTATAATATTCTACACAGAAAAGGAAACTTACAACTTCATTTCATCTTCGCCCTTTGAACATAAGAATTCTAATACGAATTACAGGAATAATAAAATCAGGTTGTTGTTGTTGTTGTTGGTGGTGGTGGTGGTGGTGGTGATTGTGGTGGTTGCAGAGTAAATTGGGTGAGGGGAGGTGTACATAACGACGGGTGCGTTGTTGTTGTTGTTATTGTTGTTTTGTTGTGATTCGAGCGCTTGACACCTTCCCGTCTGTTCATGAACGGTTCATTCTCCCTCGTGGGTTCGTTTTTCAGATGATCGCGAGTGTCACGTGACTGATCTCTCGAGAGTCAGCAAGTGCATTCTACTGACAGACTGAAACAATAAAGAGTGGTTGTTTACAACTCAGGGAAAAAAGTAATGAGAATATTAAAAAAAAAAGAAAAAAAAAAGAAAAGGGAAAAATAGTAAATAAACAAAGAAAGAAAGAAGAGAAAAAATTTAAATGAAAATCGGCAAGAAAGGGAGAAAAAGAAAAAAATATATAAAAAGTAACTCCCACCTTGTACGGGGTGGGGATACATATGTTCCAAGATCTAATATTGCATATAATCCTGAATCTTGGAGTTATTTACTTAACAGTGGCACAAGGCCAGAAGTATGGAGCACCCAATAGGATTAAACTTTTCTATACTTGAACGTCTGTCACATAACAATTGTTACAAATATGTTATTAATATATAAACGTATGTAGAAAGTATAATAAGAGAAAGAAAAAAGAAGCAATGGAAAGAAAGAAAAAAAGAAAGAAAGAAAGTGTCTGAAAGAATGAAAGAAAGGGGTGAAAAGGAATGAAAGAACGAGTGATATAAATAGGTAAAGAAAAAAAAGAAGGAAAGAAATAAAACAAAAAAGGTAGAAATAAATAAAGAGACGGATATAAAGAAAGGAATGAAAGAAATAAAGAAGGAAAGGTGCCGAGAAGAAAGAAAGAAAGAAAGAAAGAAAGAAAGAAAGAAAGAATTAGAAAAAGAAAATGGTAGAAAAGAAAGAAACTATTGTATAGAAATTAATCAATGAAATAAAAAAGAAAGAAAGAACAAGAATATTAAAAAAAAGACTATAATAAATGAAAGAATAAATGAAAAATCTTATTGTCACAGCATACACACAACCACACACACACACACACACACACACACACATAAACAAAAACACACACACACACACGTTTTATATTTGAGTCTTCAATTTAATGATTGAGCTGAAAAAGTAGGTAAGAACAGGAAATGACCCTTTGACATTTCTCTCACTTCCTGTCTGCCCTTCAGCGTCTATAGCCCAACTCAGGTCCAAATTCATTTTCATTTCTTGTCTTCTTTTTACTGTGTGAATTGTGTGCACTTGAGACATTTACAGAGAGACAGACAGACAGACAGAAAGAGAGAGAGTGTGTGTGAGAAGGAGAGAGAGGGGAACAAATGAGAGGGCGCAATTGACACTGCTGATGCCGTAAAAACACGTTTGTCGATCATAAATTAATAAAATGAAGTAAGTTTTCTTGCATGCCTCATTTTGTTCAATAAAACCCAACCATCGTCTGCCTCACTCAAACAAAAACGGCTTTCATTTTACAACTAATAAAAATTATGAGGGAGACGATGAAGATAATAACAACTACATCTAACAGCAACAACAATTTGGAAGAAAAATAAATAAAATGATTCTCTGAATTCATATTATTAAGTATATTTCGGTTAACGTAAAAGATAAGTTGTTTTTTTTTTCTTTAAACGTGGAAATAAACGGTAAATTGTTTCAGGTTAACCATAAATGTATCAATAATTCTGCAAAAGGTTTAAGAAGACACCACCCAAAAATGTCTCCATGAAAAATGTATACGAAAAATAACTCTAGTTACTTACAAAAGTGATTTGGTTTGTTGGTTGGTTGGGTTTTATGGCATATCAACCTTTGTAGGTTATTTAACGCCAAATCCATTTTTATGTAAATAATCAGTTCTATTTAAAACAATTCAGTTTAGCATGAGTACACAATTTAATTGTCAAAACATTTCTATTTCAAACTATTCAAGCAGTTAAATATAACAATTCATTTTAGAGTAAATAGAGTTTCAATGTAAAAAAAAAACAGTTCTATTTGAAATAATTCAGTTTAGCATAAGCACGCAGTTTAAATGTAAATACGGTTTGATTGTCAAAAACATTTCTATTTCAAGCACTTCAGTTTAATCAAACAATTCAGTTTACCATAAGTATGCCGTTAGTTCTATTTAACCCATATATCGGGCCGTATCAGGTGCTACCACTCCAGGACAGAGTGGACCTGGGAACGAAGGCAATGAAGGGGTGCTCCCAAGGTCCCAGCATTACTGGGACCTCACCATCAGATTATTTAGTGTCATATGCAGGACACTTGTTGGTGGGGGGGGGTCTTACCCGTCAGCAGAGGTGCAGTCAATGTATTCTACAACCCCAGACGACTGGGCAATTACAAAAATTAGGTATTAAGATCATATCCATAGAGTTACTTTTCTCCCTTCTATTGCGTCTCCAACAGAAAAAAAGTTTCACAGTAACCTAAGATATAATTTAATAAAATTAAGTTTTCTTTCGGATTTGTCTTAGTTAATTTGCATATCATGTTTTAAATTTCACTTACTGAAAAACGAAAACAGGTTCTTTGAAGAAAAATAAAGATTGAAAATTAATAACTGTTTTATTATTCATTTGAAATCTTCCTTTCTTTTTTTTATATGGAGTATCAACCTTCTTGGGTTATTTAATGCAACATCTATTCTTGTCGAAGAACACGTGTGGTACTTATAAAATCTACAGCTGAAGAATGAGGAGGTCCATGCCTTTCTTAAGGGTGTTATTCGGAAAGTGAATACAATGTCCCAACAGGAGTTCGAACTCGCTTACTAATATTTTGCAATCAAGCACACTAACCTCGATGTCACACTTTTCTATTTCGTTTTTAATAAGCAATTGTTTTGTTGTCAGCTTTTATAATTCTTCTTGGCTTCCATAGTGTTTACATAAAACTTTTCTTGAGTTGTCACAACACAATGAGAACGGATGCTCAAATAAGACTAGGGCATCATTCTTCTAATTCAACTAATCAATACGTTTACCTGGATGTAAACTGCTACCATTTGCCTTACATTGAAGCTTAAAATATGTATGCACATAAATTCTACCCTTGTATCCCAAGGGTTGCCTTCTTTCATGAAATGCTATATATATAGTTGGAAGAAAAAAATCAACAGACCGTCATTTGGCTATCACAAATTGATTTCAGCTGGCCACTCCTTAATAGAAAGCGACCTCTTATGAAGTGACTACCTGAAATGAATTTACAATAGCCAAATGACGGCCTGCTGATTTTTCTTCCCATTAAATAAATTTGCTTCGAGTGAAATTTATAACTTTTTACTAGGTGCATATGATAAGTTTCCGGACTTTTTTCGTATGGGCACTTTATCGATAGTGAAACTCTAGTCCCCTTCGAAGTACTCTCCTCCGGCTGCAATGCACTTATTGTACAGTTCCAACAACTTCTGGAAGGCCCCATCAAAGTCCTCTTGTGTGAGCGTGTCAATGACCTTCGTCACAGCCTCTTTCATCTCCTCAGTTGTCTCATAACGACAGCCTCTCAGCTTAGGGAATAACCAAAATTCACAGGTAGCAAGGTTTGGACTTTAGGGAGGCTGAGGAACTGTCTTTATACCCATCTTGGTCAAATAGTCTGTGACAAAGATGGGGTTGTGAACTGGTGTATTGTCCTGGTGGAAATGCCACTGACCTGATTTGAAGAGTGCTGGCCTCTTCCAAGGAATCTCTTCCTGAACTCCCTTAAAACATCAACATAGTAACCATAACCCTAACCCTTTGGCCAATCAACTCTGGTCTATTGACTTCCTTACTCCTCCCACACCTTTCATCATCCCTCATAGACTCCCTGCCTTCCTTGAATCTCTTATGCCTCTCAAAAACTCATGCTCGACTCATGCAAAATGGTCGAAAAGCAGTCTGAAGCATTCCATACGTTTCTGTGGCTGCATTTTTTCCAAGTTTAAAACAGAATTTTATTGCATATCGTTCTTCTAAAGTGTCCTGACGTCCAGATTTGAAATTCACCAGCAGTGACAATCAGGCTTTTGTAGGGTGTATTCAAATTGCTGCTGTAGCTGTTCATTTAAACCTGAAATCATAAAAATTGGCCAATCATCTCATAAGATGTATAGCAATAACATAATGAATTTTCAAGAGTCTACGACAATTTTAAATGCACATACGAAAAAAGTCTGGAAACTTATCGTATGCACTTTGCATATCAATGATATTACATTGAGCACTCCTGGACATTTATAAGAATACTCTTATACATTTTCACATTGAATCATTTCCAACTCATCTTCTTTGTATTATATATATATCAGTAAAATCCAGGTGGCATAGTTAAATTGTCATAATTTGTCATTATAGATTTATTTCGGTAAAGAATATAATCTTCGTCTCTTCAGGTCACAAACACGCTTAATTCGAGCGTGAAAACAGCAAATATGGATTACAGTATATAAAAAAGAAAAAAAAACGGCAGGGGATGGGGAAATTTGAAATATAGAGATATGACAAGGTTTTCAGCGCGTATGAATTCCATGAAGTTTTGATGATTTCACATTGAAAAACCGAAACGTATAACGTTGACCTTATATTTTTCATAGTCGAATACTTTCCTATATATTCCTATATGCATATATATATATATATATATATATATTGATGGGGGGGTACCACCTCCTCAGCATGAACAGGATGTGACACTGGTCCAATATTTTTAACGGAGTTTAACAGGTTTGAATTCAGGGTATTCCTTCTCATAGACTGGTTGTCCTACCAAGTTTAAAGGACCCAGTCTTCCTTTTTATTTATCCATAACTGGAGGGAGAATACTTGGATGTTTATCTTTCCTAAGTGTATTAACGGTATTTGAAATACAACAGGATTTGAACTTGGGTCGACGTTTTCATTTCCTTCGACTACATTCATAACTCCACGAATATATATATATATATATATATATATATATATATATATATATATATATATATATATATTTGGGGGTGTATTTGTTTAGGTGGATGTGTGTGTGTGTGGGTGGGCTGTATTTCTTCTTTGAGAGATGTTTGATTAAACAGTACAGACATCTTTTGTCGACATATTTTTGATTTTTTTAAATTCAAACTGATAATATATGAGAGGATTCATCGAAGCCCGAAGAAATAAATTTATTATAAGTTTTTTTCTTCCGATTATATATATATATATATAATTCGAAAAAATTAAACAAATTGTCATTTCACTATTATAAATTTATTTCAGTTGGCCACTCCATATGAGAAACCAACCTCTTCAGATAGTTATCATACAAATGAAAGAAAAAATATAGAAATATTCTTTCAGTGGATTCTTACTCGTTTGAAAAAGAAAATAAATAGATAGATAAATAAATAAAGTGGGGACAAAAAGAAGTTGGTGTGTAACTCGATGGTTCATGGTGAATATTAAAATTTCAAAAATAATAATGTAACACTGATATTTGGAATACGAAAACGCCTTCATTTAGACTGTCTCCATTTTTAGCAGTCCGATGCATCCAGAGAGAAAGACGTTGTCAGGGTTTATGCACGAATCTCGTTTCCAGCTACGAAGAAACACCTACTCTTTGGGTTTCTGTTGGGGTATCCCCTAAAGATGGACTCGTCCTCATGTGACATATACCGACTGAGCTCTCTTCTGCGCAGTCTCAGTATCAGTCTCGGGCAGTCTCGGAGCAGTTTCAGCGAGCCGTTATCAAGAGCGGCAATATTCTTGATTGTTAAGCTGAGCAGGGGTTTATCCCAGCTATCGTTTGTGTATGTACTAATTTTCCTTCAATATATTTCTTATTACTTATTTCTGAGTCGTGTTATCATTTGAACCTCCCCATGACCATAACAGTTTCAAAACTCGACAGGCTCCCAAATCCAAAATCATCTTTTCTTGTATAGTTTCTTCTTAATTACTGCATTAGCGTGTCATTAACTTTTATTTAATTTAAATCAGTCTTATCCCAAGTCGACGACATCACTTGTTTACTTTTATCGACATCTGGCCTTAACAGTTATTTGGAACACTCGGTACTCCGGCGATCTACAAAACAATCTTTCAAACCTGCTATCTCCTACACGTGTAAGAATTACGCCATATGAACTTTTTCAACAAAGTACACTTTCACACAAAAATTTGTAACCAGTCCACAACCTCACCAACCCAAATAATAAAATAATTAATATAATGATTTGCCACTCTTATTATTTTAGTGGTGTCAACACCGGATGTAATATAATCGTCTGGTGTCAAATATCCTTACGTATCTAAAAAAAAACTTCAACAAGACTCAACAAAAAGCTTCTCAATGAATTAACCTATTTTATTTTAAGAAAAAATTGTCAATTTGTTTATTTATCGAGGAAAAAGTGGCGATAAACACAATTACTAATATCAAACCCATATATATATATATATATATATATAGGAACTACTGATTTCGTGACTTCAAAAGGGTTAATGTTTTCGTGCAAAATTCGGCTCAAGGGGAAGATTTTTAATCAGTATTTTTGCATCTATCAACCAATCGGCGCATTCGCACTAGTTTTTAAATTTTAATATATTCGCAGACGACAGTATTTAACTTGCCGCGAAAAATTTGAATGATCAAAGCCCAAAATAGTTTTACAAATCTTTTCTATCCAAAAATCATAAAAGATATAATTTCTAAGCCAATTTGATTCTTAATTCAATCATTAATTCTTTTAGTTAATTTCGATCCAACCTAAATTGTACGAATAAGCGAAAAAATAAGTATTTCTTCAGAAAGTATGGATTTGTCTATGTTTACTTAACTAACAGTAATTAATGAATCATTACTGACTTAAATACCTTTTGATTTATTTTCTGTTTAGTAAAAATCTACTTTCTTTTCTTAAAATAATGCATTTCATTTTAATTCGTCTAGTTTTTCTTAAATTTGACAAACGCTTGTTTATATCCCACTGATTTGTATCAGCAACAGTTAGCAGCAGTTCACAAAATATGTTCTTTTGTAACATATTGACTCCGGCCAAGCTGTCAACATAGGAAATACACCTGTGTAAATAACAGGTGCATCCGGTCGAGGAATATCAGGATATAACCTTGACCGTGGACGGGTTGAATGAGTGCGATTTGTGATGCCCACAAGAAGAAGGTGGATGTCGAACAATTATATAACTCCGTGCCCAGGAAGTTCAATCAGTTGGAGATCAGACCAGTTGGAGAGAAGATGCTGGAATGAGGAACATGTCCCCGAGAGGCCCCCAGGCCCCCGGTTGAGAAGCCCAGGAGAACGGGAAAGAAAAGCTGTTATGGCTATAAGACTGGGGGTCAATATGTTGCAGTTCTGTTCGGTCTCCTACTCCCTCACACAGTAAAACCTTTTGTAACCCTTTCGAAACCTTTCAAATAAAGTGAGAGGTATATTTTTCTAAAGAACTGTGTCGCTCGTCTTTATTGTGTCGTCGTTATGATTCTGTATGCATATGTATATGT
>CAUZXS010004942.1:30000-81823 GCA_963585895.1 Sepioteuthis lessoniana
ACAATTACACCAACAAATTTCCTTGGTTTTCTGATTTCCTTATGATGTAATGCCAATTTTAGCATTATTAGAGGGAAATGCTGAAAACTGTTCAATATTTGAGATTCATCCGAAGACAATTATACCATCTCTGATTCTTGTTCTTAAAAACGGATAAAGAAGAGTTGAAAACGCTTGAACCCAAAGGCAAAGACTATCGAGTATTTTATACTCCCTTCACCATCATCATCATCATCATGTCCAGCTGACAACATGAATTTCTTTGACTCGATCTCACGATCCATCCCAATTGGCCATTACACCGGATAAGTCCTCTAGTTGGAATCCAATGTCAGCACAGAGCTGATAAATATAAGTTTTTGCTTGTTTCCTAAAACTGGTGTGACCGAGTGGAGGAGTCCATGGGAGAACGTTGCTTATAAGTTCATCCCTTCTGCTAAAACAATGCTAGTTTGTCTCGTTCGTCTTATTTGGATGGTTTTTGAAACGGGAGAAAAGTGGCCATAAAGCTGCGGTTTTTGTAGGATGCTGCTTCCAGGTTCCCCTTAATCCTGTTGGCCCCCAAAAATTATGTTCGTTATCGTTCACATTCAATAGAACTTGGTTATATTAAATTTGCTTCTGATATATACACTTTCAATCCTTCTATCTACCTATCTATCATATTTTCTATCATGGTTTCTTCCTATCTATCTATCTATCTATCGTTTCAATTGTTTCTTCTTCTATCCATCTATTCTAATATGATTATATCTATCTATCTATCTATCTATCTATCTATCTATCTATCTATCTCTTAATCAGATCAGATCACATCTATCTATCTATCTATCTATCTATCTCTTAATCAGATCAGATCGCATCTATCAATCTATCTATCTATCTATTTTCAAAATACATAAATCTGTTAGTACCGGAATAAATCGAGAATATAATTTAATTTTATACTGATCAACTGGCCTTCATACGAGCAGTTTGTATGATCAAATGTACGGAAGCGATTCTTTTTTGCATTTCGTTTTTTTCTAATCTTTATATATATATATATATATATATATAGCTAACGAAGGCATGGACAGCAATCGATAAACTATCGATCATATGGAAGTCAGACCTGACCGATAAAATGAAACGCAGTTTTATTTCAAGCATCAGGTCGTACCGATACTGCTGTATGGATACACTACTTGGACGCTAACTAAAAGGATGGAGAAAAAGCTTGACGGCCACTACACAAGAATGCTGCGAGCAATATAGAACAAGTCCTGGAGGCAGCATCCCACAAAGCAGCAGCTGTACGGCCACCTACCACCAATTACGAAAACTATCCAAATTAGACGAACCAGACATGTGGGATACTGCTGGAGAAGTAGGGACGAACTAAAAAGTGACGTACTCCTGTGGACTCCTTCACATGGGCGAGCAAACGCAGGAGGACCAGTTAGAACCTACATACAACAGCTCTGTGCAGATACGGGATGTAGCCCTGAAGAGCAAAATATGACGCTAGGAACCTTTTCAGAACATTATATATAGATGAATGTAAAATAACAATATACGAGCAAGGTCATCTATTTTTTGATAGAATCACTGACAATACTAAGATTTTTGCAACATTGCCAAAAATATTATGATGAAAACCTTTATATGTAGCTAAACAAAATTTTAAAAATAAGTACATAGAAGCTAGGCCATCCTTTTATGGATGGAATCATAGACAATTCTAAGATTTCTCTAGCATTATGCTAAATATAACACTGGAATCATTTGCTGTACATTATGTACTGAAAATAAAAATAAAAATTCTATGGAGTCGGTGGTAATGTAACGGTTATCCCGTAGGAAATGGAACTGGTGACCCGAGTTCAAATCCTGGACGAGGCTCTTTGCTTTTTGAATATCGAAAGTTATGCATCTGGCTATTCTCCCTTTAGCAAAAGGTAAATAGTAGGGCAGACTGGGATATTTAACCATGGTATCACAACCGATCCAGAAGAATTAAAACTTAGAATTCTAATCTGTTAAACTCCGCTTAAGGATTGACCTTGTGTCGTAGAGTTTGGTTAAATATATACCAAATAGGTTATCTCTTTTTTAACAGGGGTTGTCCTCGTGGTGTAATGGTTAAGGCGCTTGACTGAGGAACCCTTGTAAGTGAGTTCGCACTCCAATCGAGCTATTACGTTCGCTTTAGGCCGAATACCCTTGGAAAAGTTATGAACCCCTCTTAGCTAAGGGTTAAATAGTATCACTGTTGTTCTTCTAGAATAATGACTTTGGCATTAAATAACATACGAAGGTTGATATGCCATTAAACAAAAAAACCAAACCTTTCTTTACAGAATTTTAAGATTTTTCTAACATTTCAGAAAATATGACCCTAGGGACTTTAGTGGCACTTTATATATATATATATAGCAGTAAAGTTGGCGGCTTGAGTCGAGGGCAACCAGAAGGCTCCCTTTTCAATAGCTACTACACCGATGTGTAGGGGAGCGCGCTACTCCTTTCCCTGATTTGCTCCACTTTACCCTTGATACGTACCTTATATTGTTGTGTGTTAAGCAAGGAAGTATCAAGTACCATTTTTAAAATCTTTGGTATGATGCGACTTAGGATTGGACTCAGGGCTCCCGGACCATTGGCGAATACTCTTCCCACAAGGCCAGTGAGCCGGTAAAAGTTGGCGACTGTAGTCAAGGGTGCCACAAGGCTCCCTTTTCGCTAGCTACTACACCATGGTGTAGGGGACGCTACTCTTTTCCCTGGGTTGCCTCCCTTGATCCATACCTTATAATACTGAGTATTAAGCAAGACGGCATCAAGTACTATTTTTGGGTCTTTAATATGAGTCGACCTTGGATTGAACCCTGGTCTCCCGGGCCATTGGCGGACAGTCTACCCATTAGGCCAATGAGCCACTAACCCAATACTCCCTCGGTCATCCATTTCTTGATAAAATCAAAGACAATTCTAAGATTTCTTTAACATTACGCAAAATATGACGCTCGAAACTTGTGCCGCGGATTATATATGACTACATAAAATTAAAAAAATAACAGTATACAAGCTAGGTCATCCATTTCTTGATAGAATCATATCTCTGGTGTCAAATCTGACCCCATGACATCTATCAATTTCTGTTGCATTGTAGACAGCAGCTTAGCTAACTCAAAAGCATCCATTTTCGTGGACAACTGCAACAGAAGACGAATGAGCACGAAGCCCCCATAAAATTTCAGGCTTCTTAAATCATTACTGACCCGCCACCTACCCTCCCAGACATCACCCAGCCGTCTTTTCCTCCTGACAGCTTGTTAACTATTCAATTATAAGCGTTGTTTATAAGGCCACGTCTCGCTTCCCGTAAATTATTTTTTTTAGATTATTGCTGTCTTAAAACGCGGGCAGCGCAATATACTGTTTTATCAGTCTGCGCACTTCTGCAGAAGCGCATGCGTATATACGCATCGATATTAATTTAGCTTGCTTTTTTTGTATAATAGGTAATTATTAAACTTAGAGTGTCTGGCACAAGGTTACGACTTCTGAGTATGTAGAGATAGTAGACCTCACTATAAAGCATAGCCCAGTCAGTTGAGGCAAAAGAATACACCAACTTCATCTCTGCTGAGGGGTAAGACCTCCCCTCACAACGAGTGTCCTGGTATGACATAAAACCTACTGACGGTGTGGCTCCAGTCTAGGAGATTTGAGCATTGCCATTGCTCTTAGGTCCACTGTGACCCGGACTGGTAGTACCTGGTAGGGTCCTATCTATGGGTCAAATAGAACTGTTTGACATTTAATTGTGTATAAACAAATGACTCGTTAAATTAAATTGTCAGAAATAGAACTGTTTTGATCATTTAACTGGGTACAAACAAATGTTTTAATTGAATTGTTAGTGATACATAGCAATACTTGGTACTATACTTGGAATGAGTAATGTTGAATAGAATTATCAGCGTTGAATAGAAATACTTGAAACTCTTTAACTGTTAGCCTAAATTAATGCTTGTTGTTTGTTTTTGTTTTACGGCATATGAACATTCCCGGTCATTTAATGCCAAATCAAGTTAAAAAGGGTGGGGAAACAGAAAGGTCTGTTATATAAGAATTTATTCGTAGGGAAACGGTTTGTAGAAAAAATCTAGTTTTATTGAAAGTTTATTTGTAGAGAATCGTCTCGTAGTAACAAGATTTCTCCCACAAACAGTTCCTCTACAAGAAATACTTCAATAAAATCTGATCCTTTCCACGATTTGTCCTGCTCACCCCCCCCCACAAGAAAAAAAAAGATCTTTTTTCTACAAGATGCCTAAATTGAATTATTAGTATTACATTGCAGTATATGGAAATATTTGTCTGTGTGCAAATGAATGGAAAGTAAGTGTTGAATAGAATAGAGGGGGTGTCCTCGTGGTGTAATGGTTAAAGCGATGGACTGCGGAATCGTAGTACGCGAATATCGAACTCCAGTCACGCTATTACGTTCACTTTCGGGCAAATACCCTTGGGAAAGGTATGAACCCCCTTATCCTCCCAGTTATGGGTTAAATAGTACAACTACTGTTCTTCTAAGAGAATAGCTTTGGCATTAGATAACCTACAAAGGTTGATATGCCATTAAACAACGACACCAAACCAATAGAAAAGAGTTAAATTGTAATCCTTGTAACCACTTCACTGTCTGCAAAAATAATGATTTCTTTATTTTATGGCATGTCAACCTTTGTAGGTTATTAAATGCCGAAGCCATTCTCCGAGAAAAATAGTTATGGTACTATTTAACCAACAGCTGGGAGGATAAGGGGGTTTATGCCTTTCCCAAGCCTATTTGCCCGAAAGTGAACGCAATAGCGCGACTGGAGTACGAACTTACTTACTACAATTCCGCAGTCCGTCGCTTTAACCATTACACCACAAGGACAACCCAAAATATTGATTAATATTGAACAGAATTAGGTAGCAATAATTGAAACCATTTACCTGTGTAAAAACAATAGCAATATTCCTGTCCAAACAAATTAGTTCTATCTCATTCAAAAATTAAATTACCAGCAAACTGTGTACAAACAAATGACTGATATTAAATAATATCAGGCTTCTTTGAAAATGTTTTCAAGAAAATGCTTACAAATCATATATATTTAATTTGTATGTATAAATAAGAGTTGGCACTAAATAGCCTACAATAATTAATATGTCATAAAACCCAACCCTACCAATCTCTATGAAACAGTGGCTCTTATTATTACCGTGTACTACTTCCTCA
This sequence comes from Sepioteuthis lessoniana, assembly GCA_963585895.1. Lineage (NCBI taxonomy): Eukaryota > Metazoa > Mollusca > Cephalopoda > Myopsida > Loliginidae > Sepioteuthis > Sepioteuthis lessoniana. The sequence continues at coordinate 35,279 of CAUZXS010004942.1, forward strand.
TAAGAGGCATATCTCGTAGACTAACGAATCGTTAGCCTGCTAGGCTAATAGACTGTAACTAAAGAGTTCAATTCTCACTAAGTGTCCCGAGCTTCTAACTTTGTGCCATAAATTAGTTCTTAGCAAATCACGTGATGTAAAGACCTAATTCATTTATAGAATGTATACGAGTGGGCTGAAAAGTTTATTGGCTGAAAAGTTCAAATGATAATGTTATATCCGCTGCTGATAACATTTTTGACCAAAGGGATCCAAGCACTGCAACTCCGATGAAAAAAGGTGATGGAACGCAACGGCATTATTTCATGAGAGTATCTTAATCAGCCTCTAAACTTTTCAACCGACCCTCGTACATCTTGTTGCTCGTAATTTTTTTCTCATGTTTTATTGAGATTTTAAAGAAAAAAAGGGAACAATATCATACATTATATATATATATATATATATATACCAAACACTGTACACGAGCAGGATGCGACTCAAGGTCAATTTTTTGTGGAGTTTAACAGGTTTGAATTTAGAACAATCCTTCTCCCAGAGCGGTTTGTATACCAAGATTGAAGGACCCAGTCTGACCTACCTTTTACTCATAGCTAGCCGGCGGAAGAATCGTTGGATTCATACCTTCCCCAAGGGTATTAACGCTATGTAAAATGCAGACAGTCTAGTCCGGGATTTGAACTTGGATCACCGTTTCCATTTCCTACTACGCTTACCATTACACTATAAATGCCTCCTGTATATATATTCCAGATTTTGTAAAATAATTCTTGTCAAAATTATAAATAATCTTTCTGATAGAAATGAGTCACCCAATTAAGGCCAAAACACATGACAAGAATTCTATTTTTTTCATTCTCAAACTCGCTCCTCTATCGGAGAGGCTTAGAGTACCCTCACTTAATACCTTTTACAGGAGTAAGATCCCTCAAAAAGGGATTTCTTGGTATTTTGATGAGGCTCCTGTTTTAAAGATCTAAAGAGTGTGGAGTATCCCTTCATTACCATTACTTCCAGGTCCACTCTAACCTGGAGTGGTAGTACTTATTAGTGACCCATCGATGGGTCAAATAGATCTGTTTTAAAAAAAAGTATTCAATAGGATTATATGATATAATTGTAAATTATTTTAGTTGGATGTCTTCGTTCAATGACATATCAACCTTCGTGGGTTATTTAATTCACAAGCCATCCTTGTAGAAGAATAGTAGTGGTATGAGTTAACTTATGGCTAGGGAAAGGGGGGGTTTCATAACTTTTCCGATAGTATTTGTCCAAAAGTGAATGTAATGGCGTGATTAGAGTTTGAACTCGCTTTCTACAGTGTTACAATCCAACACGTTAGCCACGATACCACGAGGAATCCTCCCAAATAACCCTTCTTTGGAATAGTTACTTGAAGTTACAATTGTTTACTAATGATAATTATTAGTTACTTGAAACCATATAACTGTGTGCAAACAAATAATCATTATTAAATGGAAATAATTACTTGAAACCATATAACTGTGTGCAAACAAATAATCATTATTAAATGGAAATAATTATTTGAAACCATATAACTGTGTGCAAACAAATAATCATTATTAAATTGAAATAATTATTTGAAATCATATAACTGTGTTCAAACAAATAATCATTATTAAATGGAAATAATTACTTGAAACCATATAACTGTGAGCAAACAAATGACTATTATTAAATTGAAATAATTAATTGAAATATACGTGGTACATCCAATAGGTTTCCAGACTTTTTTTGTACAGGCATTTAAAATTGCCGTAGACTCTTGAAAATTCACTACGTTATTGCCATACATCTTATGAGATTTCAGGTTCAAAATAACAGCTACAGCAGGAGTTGGAATACACACTACTAAAGCCTGATTGTCACCGCTGGTGAATTTCAAAAATGCAATCTGGACATGAGGACACTTTAGAAGAATAAAATTGTGTTTTAAACTTGGAAAAAATGCCAGAGAAACGTATGGAGTACTTTAGACTGCTTTTCGACAATAATGCATGAATCGAGCATCATTTTTGAGTGGCATAAGAGATTCAAGGAAGGCAGGGAGTCTGTGAGGGATGATGAGAGGTGTGGGAGGAGTAAGGAAGACAATACACCAGAGTTGATTGGCCAAAGGGTTAGGGTTAGGGTTACTATGTTGAGGTTTTAAGGGAGTTCAGGAAGAGATTCCATCGGAAGAGGCCAGCACACTTCAAATCGGGTCAGTGGCATTTCTACCAGGACAATGCACCAGTCCACAACTCCATCCTTGTCACAGACTATTTCACCAAGATGGGCATCAAGACAATTCCTGTGACGAAGGTCATTGATATGCTCATATAAGAGGACTTCGATGGGGCCTTGCAGAAGTTGTTGGAACGGTACAACAACGGCATTGCAGCCGGAGGAGATTACTTCGAAGTGGACTAGAGTTTCATGTGTGTACTATCAATAAAAGTGCCCATACGAAAAAAGTTTGGAAACTTATTTAATGATCCTCGTATAAGTGTTAGATAGAAATGCTTGAAACTATACGACTATGTGCAAACAAATGATTAATAATAAAAAAAGAAATAAAATAAATAATTAATTGAAACCATAATTTTTTTAAAATTAGATATCATTACTTGATATATAAAAAGTAACGTTGGCGACCGTAATCGAGGGTGACCCGAAGGCTCCTTTTCAATAGCTACTACACCAAGGGGCGCTATTCCTTCCCTTGGATTTCTCCACTTTACCCTTGATCCGTACCTTATAATGCTGAGTTTTAAGCAAGGAGGCATCATTGAGTCTTTGGTATGGATTGAACCCAGGTCTCCTGGGCCATGAGCGAACACTCTAGCCATCATGCCAATTAGAATTAAAAAATACTGAAACAAACATGTAAGGATAAAGGTATAATTTACGCAATTCCCTGACCCGTAGGCATAGAATACTCTCAGACATGTTGACATGCCGTTAAAAATCAATCATACTGTTTACTAAAAGTAATTCAAACTTCGAGCACCTTGGTTTTCTTTATGTTTTTACTCGACGACTTTTATTTTAAATTTCTTCGTCTTTATTTTTAACGTTATCGATTCCTTCCGTTGACGGAAAATATTAAATTACTAGTGAGTTAACTGCCTTACCTATTTACGATTTTAAATTAACTCATCGCTCTCTTGTATGATGTTGTTGTCTCACTTTGCAAAATGACTTTTTTAATTCAAAATATAGGTTTCAGCTGAATGATTTCTCGGGTTAGGAACGTAAATAAAAAAAAGAAACAACATAGACCCTATTCAATAAAAAGAAAGTTCAATTTGATTTCTATTAGAACATTACTAAAACCATCCTCATGTCGTGCCGCTTGCACGGGTTTCCCTGACCCTCTCTCACCATTTGTCCCTATCATCCATCGCTTCCGGCAAGTCCTCCAGTCGACATCCCGTGCCTCTACAGAGCTGTTGTAGATAAGTTCTAGCTGGTCGTCCAACTCTTGCTCATCGGTGTAAAGGGATCCATGGAGAACGTCACATATGAGTTCGTTCTTACTTCTCTAGCATTATCCAGTATCTTCTTGCTCGTTGGACTTGGATGGTTTTTGAGATGGGAGGCAGGTGGCCGTACAGCTGCTGCTTTGTTGGTTGATGCTCGCAGCACTTCTGGAAATGCCTTCAAGCTTTTTCTCAATACGCTATGTCAGCATCCATCTGGTGCCTCAATATTGTAGTATGTACACGATCACCGCTTGGAAAAATGCGTTTTATTTTATTGAACAGGTCATACCTCCATATGACCGATAGCCTATTGATAGCCGTCTATCCCTTCGCTAGTCGCGTACTCATGTCATTTTCCGTAGATGAGACGCTGCTTCCGAGGTATGGGAACTTGTCCTCTAGTTTCAGAGAACCACACCCCGGGGTAGAGATGTCTCCTTTTTTATTTCTGTTTTGTCTGCATTAACATGGAGACCTTTGCTGTCTGCTGCCTTCTCCAGACAATGCAGCAAGGATTCGGCTTGGGTGAGAGTATTTGCCAAAAGCGCTATGTCATCAGCGTAATCCGCGTCTGTAATAGTTTGTGCTGTGTATCGTCTGTTTCTTACCTTTGCTACTATAAAGCCATTTTCTTTCATTAAATTTTTCGAGGTTCGAAGTACGTAGTCTCGGCAGATTATGAACCAGTATGGGACTAACGTATCTCCTTGAAGGACATCTGCGACAATGTCAAAGAAGTCTGTGTTGCCATCTGGTGAGTAAACTTTTACTTTCGTGTTTTTATTGATGAACTCGACGTTGTACTACCAAAAATTAAAAACAGGAAAGCTGCCGGTCTAGATGAAATAACACCGGAAATATAGAAAACAAGGAGATTCGACGACTCCGATACTGTAACGCCGCATATATCTGATCACAATAGACAGATGGACAAAAGGCTGCATCCTCCCATTTCCTAAGAAAGGTGACCTCGGAATCGCCAAGATCTAGCGAGGTATAACCCTAACTTTCATAGCGGCTAAGATTTACCACACCCTGATACACCACCCCATCGAAGCCAGAATTAAGAAGATTCTCGGGAAGAAACTAAATGGTTTTCGAGGAAATCGATCCACATCACAAATTTTGACGATCCGTCATATCATGAGGAGTCCGATAAAAAACCACCGAGGTGACATTCCGATTTATAGATTTCTCCATATGACTCCATACACAGAGGGAAGATGGAACCAATACTTCTAATCTCTGGTCTCCCCCAAAGAAACCGTCACAGCCATAATGATGTTCTATAAAAACACGAAAATAAAGGTACGCTCACCGGATGGAGACACAGACTTTTTTTCTTTTTAAAATAAAAACAACAGATATCATTAGATATTATTTATTAACAAACTCTACTGTATAAAAAGCCTTAAAATTGCATAAATGTACATCAAGGATGTGTTTATTTTTGGACTACGGCATATTCATACTTGGCATTACACATTTGTTGGTTGATTATTTCATCAAATCGGCATGTCAACCCGTCTAGGGTTGTTTTATTCATAGAGGTTAGGGAATTGCGTTCCTTTCCCGTCGTTCGTATTTACATTTTTTGTGTAGTTGTTTCTTTAGAATCTTTTATACATGGTCTTATCCGACAGGAATAATTTTAAAACAGTCTCTGTGCACCAAATATCACGATACCTTCAACCACATCAGGTTGCCACGCCTGATTATATACGTATATATATATATATATTCAGAGAGAGAGAGAGTCTGTAAGTGAGAGAGAGATGAACAGGCTGTGATATACAGGGTATCTCAAAATAGATGCACCCCATTAATATGATACTTCATAATGCATCAAGTCATCTTTCATCTGAGTCTTACAAAACAGTCATATCACTTCAGAAAAGTCTATCCAGATGACCAGGGCAGAAATTGATTTACTTTATTCGACAGTTCTCGTAAAAGACCAAGTTCTTGGGAACGTCTTCGAAGGGACTTTTCAGACTCCTTGCGACAGAAACTCTCACTGCATCCACATTGTCAGGACATCTTGCAGTCAAATTCCTGCCAGATCTGGGATTATCAGCCTTCTTGTTGAGGTTGTTTACTGACCCTGTGGCTTGAAATTTGTGTACTCAACAATAAATTTGGCTTTTCTGCTGAGAATTGTTAAGTTAAACTTCCTGCAGAATTGTGTTTGCACAGTTTGGAATGATTTTGTCTCCAAATAAGTTGTAACGCACAATATTTTCCTCTCTTGACGATTGTGATTGAGGATTAATAGTTGTTATAGTATACTATTTTCAAATCTGAAACAAAAAAGAATACAACATTATTAATAGTTAGTAGTATTAGTAGCAGTCATATGGGTCCAATGTATATTGAGACACCCTGCACATTGGCCACTTTCTTTGTTTTATGGCATATCGACCTTCATGGATTATTTAATGCCAAAGTTATCGTTGAAGAACAGTGGTGGTAATATTTACCCCAGAGATCGAGAGGATAAGATGGTTCATACCTCTCCCAATGCTATTAGTACGAAAGTGAGCAAAATATTTCTATATATATATATATGTAAATTGTCAGTAAACAATATATATATATAACAGTTCTATCATTGATATTGAGCACTATTTAATAATGCCGTAAAATTTAATCTCTGACTCACCAAGTGAGCTAAGGATAACTATAAAACATTACAATACAGTTATCATATTTACCAACACCTCCGCTCGGGCAGGATATGACACAAGGTCAATTTTTAAGCGGAGTTTAACAGGTTTGAATTCAGAGTTTTACTTCTTCTGGACTAGTTGCCTAACCAGGGCTGAAGAACCCAGTCTGCCCAACTATTTACCCATAGCTAGAGGGAGAATAATTGGATTCATACCTTACCCAAGAGTATTCGTGCTATGTTAAATGCAGTCAGTCTCTTCCAGGATTTGAACTCGTGTCGCCGTGTCCATTTCCTACGACGATAACCATTACACCACGGGCACCTCCACATTACAATACAGTATATATGTAAATAAATAGGAAGAAAGAAAGAAAGAAAGAAAGAAAGAAAGAAAGAAAGAGTGTATGTAAGAGAGCTAGATAGTCAGTGATATATATTGGTTAGTGTTGGTTGGCATATCAACCTTAGTGGGTAATTTAATTCCAATGGTGTCGTTGCAGGAGAACATGCGGAACTATTTAACCCTGCCGAAGAGGTGGGAAGGATGAAGAAGTTCATAACTTTCCCAAGAGTATTAATCTGAACGTGAACATAACGGCGTGACTGGAGTTCGAACTCGATTCCTACGATGTCGGAGTCTAGCACGTTAGCCACAATATCACGGGGACTAGGTAATTTACAACACTGCCCTTTCTAGTTTCCGTGTTTGTGAACCATTTGAAAAGTCGAAATATTTTCAGGGCTCGGTTTCTACAGATATGAACAAGCAGACAACCGTATGTAATTACAAATTTGCTTTGGGGATGGGAGTGAATTGAGGTTGGAGAGGGGGGGGGTGATGGGTTTAAGACTTCTAAATTTATCGGTGATTAGGATTAATTGATGGGCACTAATCCCTTTTTTTCGTTTCGTGACTACTTAAGAATAGGTCAAGTTTAAATACATACATATATATATATATATATATATATATATATATATATATGTGTGTGTGTGTGTGTGTGTGTGTGTGTTTGATTTAATAATAAAGATATTTTATCTATATAATTTTAATAAGATCCTTCCAAGTTTCCTGATAAGTGTCTTGGTTTTTAGGTTGAAATTGATAGATGAATTTACCAAAATTGTCCCGAGTGCTTTTGGACCTTTCATAGGCCATCATCAGAGATTGTTTGCATGAGTAAAGAGTATTTTTGAAGAGCATTTTTTAAGCGCTCGTGACAATTTTGTGAAATTCATCTACCAATTTTAACCCACAACCAAGAAAAAAACTTGAAAGGATCTTAATAGGATTGTATAGACAAAATGTTTCTTTGTTATTTAATCAAACATGATTAAACGAAAGACTGCTCCCCAACTACACACATGCACGAACTTTTACAGGTTGACCCCCCCTCCAACAAAAAAAAAATCAGAACGCATATATTTTTGACTGAAATTCATAAATTTAATTCTAGCCTTTTCTTCTTTTCAGGATATGAAGTAGATCCTGTGCAAGAAAAATTGGGACCATAGTATTCACCAACATGTCCAGAAGTTCGAGTGTACAAAATTAGAATTATGTTGCTTTATTTTTGTAGAAGTAATAAAAAAGTTTATGGGTTCCGGGTTTTTTAGGGGGGGGGGGTCACCCTGTATCTATCAATTTATGTATATATTAAAGTAAATAAAAAAGATCCACAAATAAAAATGACCAATTTACATTTTCACTCACATTGTAATACCCAAAAGAAAAGTGGAATAATCTTAGGTTTTTACGTTAGAGATCAAAGGATTTACAGCCAAAGATTTTTAAATGATGAATTTGGCTCTATAGAAAATTCCTTCTCGCAAATTCAGGATTCTAAAAGTTCCATGCACATGCGTAGCTGTTCTTCAAACATTTCAAAATAATTTTTTGAAATAATGCTTCATTATATAGATATATTATTTTACCCAACAATTCAACTACAGATATCAACAAAATATACTTAAATAATCTCGAATTTTAAATAGTCACAAAGTCTTCCAAGACAATGAGGAATTTAATTAATGATAAAAATAACGGTTCTTATGCATCTATGTTACGGCGATAAAGCTGAACTATAACGAGCGTTTCCGGGCCGATAACGGAAAGATGCCGACAAAACGCATGAAGACCAGTTTTAATATTTGAGCAATGACCAGTTTGGACCGGGAGAAAAACGTCCCTTCGCGCAATGAAGCCCACGTCCTGCATTTGGTATTTCGACATCTCCAGGCATAGCTTTTTCTCATTTTTTTTAAATGGCAAGGATGCTCGCATGTCCAATAACTTTTAATTTTGCCCATAAGTTTTTTTTCTTGGCAGAATTGTATCACATTTTCCACAGATTGTAGTTTGTCGCTTAGCTGCGATAAACTCATATTGTTTAAAATTGCTTGAATAATACTGTTCTCGTAACTTTGTCAACAAATTGATTGAATTATTTTATTGTCTGCCTGCTTAAATTTGATTGGTTAGGCGTTTTGTCGGCATATTCCGATTCTTTCCGTTATCGACCCGTGAAAGTTCGGCTTTATCGCGGTAACATTGATGCATAAGTACCTAAATAACAATACCCTCGTCGAACCCAAGATTGGAGTTTGCGATATCCCATGTCTGAAGTGTAATAAAAATGTGTGGTTAAAAGCTCGTAATCTTAATAAACAAATTTATGAACTCATTAAGGATTTATATACTTAAAAAAAACGTTGGAAAATTGTTGAACTCAGCATCATTTTAAGCTATATTACCATCAAAAAGAGTTTTTTTCAATTTGTCTTCTTATTTGATCAGACTGATGCTAAAAAGTTACAAAATCCCATATTCAAAATAATGTGGCTTTATTATTTGTGTATGTTATTAGATAAACAGATTGTTGAACTAAACAGAATGAGATAGATAGACAGAAAGAAGCAGACGACATTGTTAAAAGCGGATAGATGTGATATGGAATGTTTAAAATTAGCCCAACAAAATTACGTTGATAGGATTGACTTATTTTTAAGGAAATCCGTTACGTTTTTAAAATAAATTTTCGAACACTGATTGTATCACATAAATTTGAAAGAGAACGCCATCAACAGAAATAGAATGTTTAAAACTTTCTCGATTTTTCGTTTCATTTAAAAATTCATATAACCCTTTTGAAGGTTTAAAAACCAAAACGTTTTTCATTGGCAAACAATTCAAACTTTGAATAAGATTATCTTCCGAAGATGTGTTTTTTCATATGAGTATATTTTCATATATATATATATATATATATATGTGTGTGTGTGTGTGTGTGTGTCTGTGTGTGTGTCTGTCTGTCTGTGTGGGTGTATTTTGGCAGCATTTCTTCATTGATACATATTTGATATAACGTAATAGACATTTTTTGTCTACATATTTTTTTGTTAATCCTTTCGAATTGCCGTATTGATCTTATAATATTCGGCGGGAATTGGTTGATAAACCTTCCATAATTAGTTATTTCCCAAGTACTTTCTACCCAACTTTATGCCATCATCAAGGGTGGATGTATTACAAAAGTGATATAACTTTTGTATGTACATTACTACTTTGTAAGAAGAAGAGCGTTTGTGCTGTTGTATTGTGTAGCGTTTACTTTTCGAATTTATTTCTATAAATAGCGTCAGTAGATAAAGACATTTAAGTACATTAGCACTGGTTTCAAAATTAATTCCGTTAAGTTTGGGTTGTATGTTCCTAATATGTAGTGCCTCGGGAATCTTTAGTTTTTGCTTGTTATTTTGTTGTTCTAATATTCTTGTGTTTTCGGTAAGAATTTTCCGTAATTCTGTTGTTGGGCATGAATATTTTTTAAATGCTGTGCTATGGAACTTGTATCAGAAAGTTGCATTGTAAGTCTTCGCGATAGGGTAGTTAAGGTTAAACCGACATATATATTGTTGTTTTCAGAGATACAATCTCTTAAAGGACATTTGAATTGATATATAACGTTTTTTTGTTTTTTTACAAAACTCCAATCGAGAGAGAGAGTAATTATATTTATTGACTAAGTTGGAGGTTTTATATTCATTATAGTATATGATAAGTTTTATTTTTTTTATTAGGATCAGTGGGGAGTATGTTTCTTTGAATCAATGTTTTTGATATGCAATACAATTATTAATCAGATGAAAAAATATTAAAAACATTGATTCAAAGAAACTTACTAAATGGATTAATACCTTTACCAAGAGTATTTACGATATATGAAATACAAACACATTCTTCCGGGATTTGAACAATGGTTACCGTTTCTATTATCTAAGATGATAACCATTACACCATAGGTGCCTCTCTCTCTCTCTCTCTCTCTCTATATATATATATATATGACAGGGAAGTCCCCGTTTAGCATCGAAGCTAATGTGCTGGACGGTAATATCGGAGAAAGTGAGTTTGAACTTCTGTCGTCTTTGGACTTGAACTCATAAGAAAGCTATAAACCCCTTGTCTCCCCAGCTGTGGGTTAAATAGCAACACAACAGATCGTATAGGGATTGATCTGGCATTCGATAACCCATAAAAGTTGATATGCTATTAAACAAAGAAGCTAACTAATATATATTACAACCTCTCTCTCTCTCTCTCTCTCTCTCTCTCTCTCTCTCTCTCTCTCTCTCTAAAAATCGTCATACATACGACTATAAGTGTAAAATACGCCGACAGCATCTCTGCATGGGGTTAATCCCCGACCCAATAAGTGTCCTGGATTTAATGCCAGACCATCTGATGGTAAGGCATCAGTTTTGGATCTTTCGGGAATGTAGAGTACCTCTGCATTGCCATCACTCCCAGGCCCACTTTGAACCGGAGTGATAGTACTTGTTACGGTGAAATCTTCAATCGGTTGCAGGTTCAATCCCAACTACAGGTAAATAACAAGGATACTTTATTTGAATTAAAACAATCTACGCTCGTGGATTGGATAAAGGGTTCTGTTGGAAGTTCTGTGTGGACTGAGTTCGACATGAAACACTGGAAGAAGGCCGAAAGATGCATCGGCCGAAACGTTGTGCGTATAACAATGAAGATGAAAACAATTGTCCGAATATTCTGATAAAAATTATCTTGGTTCATATCAGAAACTGAGACAAATAATATCTAATCATTTACTCGGAACCATTTAACTGTGTGCCAAAAATGATTAATTTTAAATTGAATTCTTAGTATTAGATAGCAATTGAAACCATTTAACTGTGTGCAAACAAATGGGATCTGCCCCGTTTAAAACATTTTGCCAACAAACTATTCGTTTACAAATCATATATGTGATAAAAAAAATATATAAACATGATCTGGCATTAAATAACCCACAAGGGTTGATATGCTATCAAACCCAACCAACCAACCAACCAACCAACCAAACATTACTCTCTCTCTTTCTCTCTCTCTCTCTCTCTCTCTCTCTCTCTCTCACTCTCTCTCTCTATATATATATATGTGTATATATATAATTTTATACGGCAAAAATTTAGATGACCTAGCGCTGGTATATATGAACATTAAATCAGACCATCTAACTATGATCATCCCGTTCGGCTGGAACTGCAGAATACGTCAAGTGCATCTCTGCAGAGGGGTATGACCCCCTCCGCCAACGTGTGTCCTGGATATGACACTAAAACATCTAAGTAAAGTTCTGGATATTTGGGAAATGTGGAGTACCCCTACTTTGCCATTACTCTCAGATCTACTCTGCCCTGAAGTGGTAGTACCTGTTAGGATCCCATTTATAGATCAAATAGAATTATAAGTGTTAAAAGGACAGATTCTAGTTTGTGCGTGTTCTATTTGTTAGCATGGCCGAATTTTAATATTTAGGCTTATTTATTATTATAACGTTACTCCTTTAGAGTTTTTTCATATCAGCATTAGCTGATGGTCTTTCAAGATATATAGATAGATAGATAGATCTGGGTACATATGAAGAAATAATAATATCTGTTTAGACACAAACACACACACACACACACACACACACATATATATATGATATATATATTTCAGTCCATATCTGCCTGCCGTTTCATCGATTTTTCTCTGTCTCTCTCTGTCTCTCTCTGTCTCTCTAGCTGATAAAGAAATAATAATATCTGTTTAGAAACACGCACACACACGCACACACACACACACACACACACACACACACACACACACACATATATATATATATATATATATATATATTATATTTATGTCAGTCCATATCTGCCTGCCGTTTCATCGATTTTTCTCTCTTTCTCTGTCTCTCTAGCTGATAAAGAAATAATAATATCTGTTTACACACACACACACACACACACACACGCGCACACAACACACACACACACACACATATGTATATATATATGTATATATTATATTTATTTCAGTCCATATCTGCTTGCCGTTCCATCGATTTTTCTCTGTCTCTCTAGCTGATGGTCTTTCACAGAAGTTTGATTGACAGCAAGTCTCTTTAAGTCTCCAGGACTCTTCTCAGTATTCTGGCCGATCTCAGTAGTTTGGATGGTCTCTTCTCGTTCTTTTATTTCCAAGTCCTCCAGTCCCCTCAATAATCCTTCGGTGACAGTACCAAGAGCACCAATTACAATTTGTATAAACGTCACTTTCATGTTCCACGGTATTTTTTTTTAATTCCCTAGCAAGATCAAGCTATTTGCTATTATTATTATTATTATTATTATTATTATTATTATTATTATTATTATTATTATACATGAATAAAGTTTGGAATTATATCTAAGGGTATGAGAAAGAATATTGGCATATTTTCCGAGTGTTTTAGTATCATCAAAATAAAAATTAAGTCATCAAAAGAAAAAACTTAAGAAATTGGTAATAAATTTATATTCAGCGTAACACGTCAATATGATTTTCCAAATTACACACACACAAGCGTGTGCGCACCCACACACGCACCCACACACGCATACATACACAAACACACCTACGTATATATATATATATATTTTTTTTTATTTGGGTGGATATATATATATGTGTGTGTGTGTGTGTGTGAGAGAGAGAGAGAGAGTGACTTGATTCATATGTAATAAATCCGATACTATTCATTCATATATATCAGAATAGCTATCACTGTTTATGTTTTTTTATAGTTTTGATTTCTTCTGTCAGGTCGTTAGCTTCTACGACCATTTTCAAGCAGTCAGCGTATATTGGAGATAGATCATCATCATCATCATCATCATGTCGCGCTGGTAGCACGGATATCCCTGACCCTCTCTCGCCACTCCTCCCTATCGTTCATCGCCCTAGGCAGGTCTTCAGGACAACATCCCGTATCCTCACATAGCTGCTGAATGTATGTTCGTGCTGGTGGTCCTGCTTTTGCACGGCCATGTGTGGGGGTCCATAAGAGTACATCTCTTATGAGTTCGTCCCTGCTTCTCCAGCAGTGTCCTGCATGTCTGGTTCGTCTAACTTGAATAGTTTTCGTGATTTGATTGATAGATTGATATAAACAGACAAAATAGATAGATAGATAGATAGATAGATAGATAGATCTGGGTACATATGAAGAAATAATAATATCTATTTAGACACACACACACACACACACACACACACAGATATATACATATATATATATATAATATTTATTTCAGTCCATATCTGCCTGCCGTTTCATCGATTTTTCTCTGTCTGTCTCTGTCTGTCTATCTGTCTGTCTCTCTTTCTCTGCATTATCCTCGCTTTTGAATGACCTATCCACCCATCGACCGTCACCCTTACCCGACTAAACAACCCATTGATCTCTATCCACCCTTATCTATCAGCTTCATCTTCTTCTGTACGATTTTTCTGAATAGACTTCCTCGGACTGGACAAGTGAAGTGGCCGACCGACCGACCGACCGGTCGGCCGGTTGCTTGGTCGGTCGGTCGGTCGGTTGAATGTGTAAGTAAGTGGGAATAAGATATCAGCCGTTTCATGATGAGATTGGTGGTGGTGGTCATCTCTTAGATGTGGAAGCAGTCAAATTCGTTGGCTTAATTGAAAGACCTCTCTTTGGCCGTGAATATCTTACCGACGAAAAACCTAACAGTCATGTTAACAAACAAACGCATCTTTTCAGGCTCAGGTCATATCATCACCAGTGACTAATTGGTAGGGACAAGGGCCGTTGATGAAGAGGCGGAAAGGCACACACATCAGGACATTGATTTATCGGCCCCTTTTCAACTCGTAAGCGGTGATTCATTCGACGAACAAAGAACGACAAAGGCACAGATAAGTAAAAAGGAGATTAAGACCGAAGAGACGATTTCAAACTCAGTTGCAGAGCGTAAATGTACTCGTGTACTAGTCGAATTTTAGAGACCAAAGTTTGAGACAAATAATAAACGTTAATCGTATATAGCTTAAAGTTTGGGGATGTCCTCGTGGTGTAATGGTTAAAGCGATGCACTGCGGAATCGTAGTAAGCGGGTTCGAATTCCAATTTGCCCTATACGTTTACTTTCAGACCAATACCCTTGAAAAAGGTATGAACCCCCTTTACCTTCCCAGCTATGGGTTAAATTGTACCACTACTGTCCTTTCTAGAAAGATGGATTTGTCATTAAATAACCCAAGAAAGTTGATATGCCATTAAACTATAAAAACCAACCAACCGTAAAGTGCGGCGAACAAGTCGAACTGGCACATAAGTCGAGAATTTGACCTGAAAATTCTTGGTGAGATCAAGACCTGCTGTATAAGTCGATTCCCAAAGATATAGTCGGCTACTAGTAGGCCAAAACTTACCCAGTAGACCTAAAAGAGGATTGGCTATGATAGCATCTAGCAAAAGCCTTAAGAAATTTACTGAAATTTAACTGAAATCTGTATTAATAAATACTTTTAGGATTACTGTCCGGGATCTTACCATGAAGCTTTTAATCTTCAATAATCATCAATAAAATAACCCTCAGGAAATTTTTATTTGAATTATTGTGTCATATCAGAACTGCAATAATACCAATGTGTGTGTTTTAAATAAACTAACGTTATGTCTCACGAAAGTGTTGTTACTTCAATCGTGTATAGTGTCCATAATTTTTCTTTGAAATCATAATTAACTCAGCCATATATGGAACATTCAAATCTGACACATTAGAGCTTATATTCATATGAATTCACAATCTCTCTGGCTATCATGAAACTGCGCAAATAAACAACATACAATTGCTGTCTGACCGGCCGCCTGGGTGTTGTGACGTTCCGTTATTGCTTATAGTCAGTGCTTCTGCTTTTAGAGACGACGTGTAACATAGCGTTGATGTAAAACTTCATTTGTATTACAGTTTTAGTATTTTATATTAATTTCTGTGTTGAGTTGCTAAATATGTTCACCAAACACGAGTTTAAGTTGAAAACGTTTAGTTAGTGTTACAGAAGTAATTTACAAAGCTTTTTGCTTAGATATGCCACCCAGTGAGACTCGAACTCACTCGTATAGGTTTACTAGTCTCGCTTGCTAACCATTACCTTGCCAGACTGGCTTCGTTGTTTGGTTTTTTGGTTGTTTGGTTTGGCAGGCTATTGGTTGGCTGGTTGATTTTTTGGCTAGCCAGCTCTTTGATTGATTGGTTGGCTGGCAGGCTGGTTGTTTGGTTGGTTAGTTTGCAGGCTTGATAGATTGATGGTGTGTTGGTTGGTTGTTTGGCTGTTGACTGGTTGGTTTGTTGGTCGGTTGGCTGTTTGGTTATTAACAGTGATACTGATTATAATTGGAGCACTTGGAACTATCTCCAAGGGCTTGGAAAAGAGAGTGAACTGGAAGTCAGAGGAAGAATCAAGACCATACAGACCATATCATTATTGAACATGACTGCTTGCTGACGATCGTAAACGAGAAACTCGGAGATGTGATTTTTTGATTAATGGTAATATACTGGGATATTGCTCTGGATTTTTGTGTATCAAGTACTACACGAACACACACACACAGACGTTGGCGTAATAAGTGGAGTGTTCGTAGCCAATGGTCCGGAGACCGGGGTTCAATCCCAGGTCGAGTCATAACAAAGACTCAAAAAATGGTACTTGATGCCGTCTTGCTTAACACACAGCATTATAACGTACCGATCAAGGGTAAAGTAGAGCAATCCAGGGAAAGGAGTAGCGCCCTCCCCTACATCTTCACGTGGTAGCTATTGAAAAGAGAGCCTTTGGGTCATCCTTGACCAAGGTCGCCAACTTTTTATACATATGATTTAGAAAAACGTTAGCATTTCTAAGGGAGTCCCTTTGCCATATAACTTTAAAGAGTTCACGCCATTTCAGCATATCTTCCAACACTTTCTAAGAATCTTCCCCGGGTTGATTCCACACCAGTTCTGCTTTTTTATTAAAGGTTAACGCAGAGAAATGTGAACATTTTTGTAATCACCTGTGGAAAATTCCAATGATACAGAGATGTATGGCAGTGTGGAGATTCTTTGAAATTGTACCATAAAGTGAGTTCTATAGAAGTGCTAACATATATTAAACACCTTATATATATATATGTGTGTGTGTGTGTGTGTGTGTGTGTGTGTGTGTGTGTGTGTGTGTGTGTGAAGGAAATGAGAAAGGGAAAGTTCGAAAGAATGATAGAAAAAAGAAATAAGAAAATGAAAAATGAATATGGTGTACATGTAAAAGGAAGGAAGGAAGGAAGGAAGGAAGGGATAATACATATAGAGAGAAAGAGAAAGAAAATGAAAGAAAAAAAGAAAGAAGGGAGCAAAGAAAGTAATTAAGAAATGGATAATTATACGCGTAAACAGAAAGAAAGCATAAAAGAGAAGGGAAAAAGACAGAAAAGAGGAAGGAAGGAAGGGAAAAATGGATAAATTGTTCAAAGAAAGAAAGAAAGAAATCAGTTTAATTAAAAAAGAAATACGAATAAATGTAGGAAATAAACATTGACATAACCCTATCCATTTGGTGGCCATTTTGGCATTCTCCTGGCATAAAACAGACCACTGCCTATCCGACCCCTGTCTTTCTACACCTGCTCTATAAACTCCTCATCCATGGCCAAAAAGACCGGATACAGGTGGGATGCACGTTTTGTATATCTATTGAGTATTCCCAACTTGAGTAAGTCACACGAGACTCTCCCACGTCGTCATTTCGACCGAATTTCGAGAACATATAGCGCCACCTAGCGAAAAGCAAATGCAATCGGCAGGTATTTCTGACTTAATATGGATTCAATGTTTTTAGATGACTCTCCATTTTCCGGAGTTTTTGCTATCTGAATTCTTGTCATCAACTTGGTATTATTAATACTATAGCTGTACCGAGTTAAGCATTATATCTGGTCTACTGCACTTTATTCTTTGATAATCTTGCATGGCAATGTCGTAGAAAATAATAGTTTCATTGGCTTCTCGATATGATGTTAATACCATGTTTCAGATTACAGTATTCTACAGTATTTTCATTTCCTCCAATGATTGGTTTGGTTTGGTTTCTTTGTTTAAAGCCATATCAACCTTTGTGGGTGATTTAATGCCAAATTCATTCTCCTAGAAGAACAGTAGTGGTACTATTTAACCCATAGCTGGGAGGATAAGGGGGTTCCTACCTTTCCCAAGGGTATTCGCCTGAAAGCGAACGTAATAGCGCGACTGGAGTACGAACTCGCTCACTACGATTCCACAGTCCATCGCTTTAACCATTACACCACGAGGACACCCCCCCTCTCCAATGAATATAGTGTCCTATTCTATCATGCCTTTCTTTATAATCTCTCAGTATTAGGATTGGGTAACCAGAAACTAAATGGTTAATTAATTCAATTTTTTGTTAGTCTACATATTAGGTTTGGTGTGTGTGTGTGTGTGTTTTTGTAATATTTGTCTGATACTCTCTAGTTAGCTGGCTCTAGTATTATTGACATTGTTTATTCATTCTCCCAAAGTATTTTGCCAATTCGGCTGGAGCTATAGAATACACCAATTGCATCTCTGCAGAGGGGTAAGACCACCTCAAAACGAGTGTCCTGGATATGACACTAAACAATGGCGAGTTTCCAGTAAAGCTAGAACTTTCGGGAATGTGGAGTACCCCTTTACTGCCATCGCCCCCAGGTCCACTCTGATAGTACCTGATAAGAGTCCTATCTATGGGTTAAGTAGAACTAAACTGTGGTTTCTTGAATTTGCTGGGGGGTATTTAAACTGTGTATTTGTGCTAAACTGAATTGTTTAAAACTGTTTTGATATTTAAACTGCGTACTTATGCTAAACTGAATGGCACGAAATAGAACTGTTTTGATATCTAAACTGTGTACTTATGCTAAACTGAATCCCCTGAAATAAAACTATTTTGATATTTAACACCGCCTCTTAACGAGTGTCCTGGATATGACACTAAACAATCTGGTGAGGTTCCAGTGATGCTGGGGTTTTAGGGAATGCGGAGCACCTCTTCATTGCCATTGCTCCCAGGTCCACTCTGGCCCAGAATGGTAGCACTTGATAGGGTCCTATCTATGGGTTAAATAGAACTAATGGTATACTTATGCTAAACTGAATTGTTCGATTAATCTGAATAGCTTGAAATAGAAATAGTTTTTGACAATTAAACTGTGTACTTACATTTAAACTGCGTAATTATGCTAAACTGAATTGTTTGAAATGTAACTGTTTTTGACATTGAAACTATACTTACGCTAAACTGAATTGTTTAATATAGAACTGTTTTGACATTTAATTGTGTGTAAACAAAATCTATACTTATACTAAACTGAATTGGCGGAATTAGAACTGTTTGACTAAACTGAATAGCTTGAAATAGAAATGTTTTTGACAATTAAGCTGTGTACTCATGCTAAACTGAATTATTTGAAATAGAACTGATTATTCGTTTAAAAATGGATTTGGCATTAAATAACCTACAACCAACCAACAACCCAAAGTATTTTGGTACTTCGTTGATAAGAATAGCACGTCGAAGCAGCGAAGAGTTGTGTAAACTTTAGACACTTTTAAAATTTCCCTAACGCCGTGCAGATATGTCACTGGAAAGATTTGCATGAATCGAATACTTTTTCTAATTTCGATCGCCATTTTTTAATTTCCTTTTCATCTCCCTATCACGTTTACATATTTTCCCCGCCCTTTTCTTTGGCCCTCCCCGCTACTAAAAACAATCAATTTTTCTCTCTCTTTTTTTTTTTTTTTTGCTTCGCACGTGTAAGCGTTTGATTGGTCGTCACGGGGTTCACCAGCCTGCTTGCCCCCAATGTAGCCCTGATTGCTTGCACGTGTCCATAAGGTCATTACGTGCTCTATTTCTTTGTACTGAATGACTTCAGAGCCCACCTGGGAAATTGCCACTCCCTTTCTCGCTAACACTCTCTTCCCCCCACACTCTCCCCGTATGATCGATGGTTGACAACTTTCCTTTCAGATATATATATATATATATATATATATATATATATATATATATATATATATATATATATATATGGAGGCGTATTTTTACGCTCTGGGGTTCCTCTACCAAATCTTGAGAAAATCTTGAAACTAAGTTCATCATCATCATCATCATATCGTGCTGGCAGCACGGATATCCCTGACCCTCTCTCGCCACTCCTCCCTATCGTTCATCGCCCTAGGTAGGTCTTCAGGACAACAACCTGTATCCTCACATAGCTGCTGAATGTACGTTCGAGCTGGTCGTCCTGCTTTTGCGCGGCCATGTGTGGGGATCCATAAGAGTACATCTCTTATGAGTTCATCTCTGCTTCTCCAGCAATGTCCTGCATGTCTGGTTCGCCTAACTTGAATAGTTTTCGTGATAGGAGGCAGGTGGCCGTACAGTTGGTGTCTTGTGGGGTGTTGCTGCCAGGACTTGTTCAGGATTGCACGCAGCATTCTTGTGTAATTGCCATCTAGTTTCTTCTCCGGCCGAGCCATTATTAATTAGCATTCATTTTTAACTAGTATTTCTTTGATTTTATTCCTCATACTTTTTTCTGATTGGTTTGGTTTTATGTTTTTTTTTCTGTGAGGTATCATCTGCTTCTAGCCTTTTTTTAGTGTAAAGCCATTGTGTGTTGGGGGGGGGTATGTGTGTGTGTGTTTAACGATGAACAAAAACAAGAAAACAAACAGGAATATTTCTTTTTTGTTATTTAATTTTTGATTCTTCTCAAATAATCTTGACCTTAAGTCATCGCCAGGAGAAAAGTTTTTTGGTGGGTAGGATATTTTTTTTGAAAGATTTTATTTAAAGTTTTGGAAAGAGTTGATATGCGGTAAGAGAGGCGATGGGGAGGATACTAGTGACATAACCTATTCATGAGTTGAATGAAACTTATTTTCAGGTATCCAAGTGTCTTCAACTGACCTTTATACATTTGTTGTGAGGATACCTGCTCAATGAACTCTTCATTTGTGTCATATATGTTAAACCTGGAAAGGGTGTGTTTAAAATTAGCCGTAACTGTTTAATTCACCGCAAGAAAAAGATCTAAAAGTGTTTCAACCCATAAAATGCAGGGCGAATATCACAATATTCCAAGGATAAGATAATGAAGATATGAAATAAGATATAGAATAAGAGCAATCTCGACTATCTGGCCTGGTTTGGTTTCTTGGGTTTTATAGCATATCAACTTTTGTAGGTTATTTAACGCCAAATCCATTTTTATGTAAATAATCAGTTCTTTTTCAAACAATTCAGTTTATCATGATACACAGTATAATTGTCAAAAACATTTCTATTTCAAACTATTCAGTTTATTCATGCAGTTATATATAACAATTCAGTTTTGTGTAAGTTCAGTTTCAATGTCAAAAACAGTTTAATTTCAAGTAATTCAGTTTAGCATAAGCATGCAGTTTAAATGTAAGTACGGTTTAATTGTGAAAAACATTTCTATTTCTTGCTATTCAGTTTAGTCAAACAGTTCTAATTAAGCTAATTCAGTTTAGTAAAAGTACAGATTTTGTTTACACACAGGTAAATGTCAAAACAGTTCTATGTTAAACAATTCAGTTTAGTGTAAATACAGTTTCAATGACAAAAACAGTTCTATTTCAAATAATTCTGTTTAGCACGCAGTTTAAATGTAAGTACGGTTTAATTGTCAAAAACATTTCTATTTCAAGCTATTCAGTTGAATCAAGCAATTCAGTTTATCATAAGAATGGCGTTAATTCTATTTAACCCATTGATAGGGCCCTATCAGGTGCTACCACGCCGGGCCAGAGTGGACCTGGGAGTGATGGCAATAAAGGGGTACTCTGCATTCCCCAAAGCTCCAGTATTACTGGGACCTTACCATCAGACTGTTTAGTGTCATTATCAAGACATCGTTGAGGGGGTCTTACCCCTCTGCAGAGATGCAGTCGTCGGTGTATTCTACAGCTCCAGCCGACTGGGCAAATTTTTTTCCGATACTAGTAGTATAAAATACATCAAAAATCCCAGTACCCAGACAATTGAAGATCTTGTAATATTATTTGAATTTCAAGAGAATAAGGAATCGATGAAAGATGAACATCCTTTTACAGTGAGGTGAACAGTAAGAAAAAAAGTGAAGGCAATACAGACACCCACCTAAAAAACCATGTGAATTAGATCTTTTGGCACAGTTGAAAACTATTTACAGTCATGACTAACAATTCACGAAAGTTTGGCTGCGATCAGATCAAAAATATGGGAACTTTAGGGTTTTGTGAATTATAATAAGATGTTTGATTAATATTTCTTTCGCCTCTTTTCTACTGCTTTTTATTATACTTATAATATTAGATCTATTCAAAATCCACGTGCCTTAACTCAAAAAGATTCTGTTAATTATTAAATGAAGCGTTGTCAATTGAAATTAATTGTTGACTGGTATTTTTTTAATTTCATTTCTACTGCTTTTTATTACACTAATAGTACGTGGTACCTTCAATAAGTTTCCAGACTTTTTTGTACAGGCATTTAAAATTGTCTTAAGCCCTTGAAAATTCAATATGTTATTGCTATACATCTTGTGAGATGACTGACCAATTTATATGTTTTCAGGTTCAAATCAACAGCTACAGCAGCAATTGGAATACACCCTACGAAAGCCTGATTGTCACAGCTGGTGAATTTCAAAAATGCAATCTGGACATGAGGACACTTTAGAAGAACGATATACAATAAAATTGTGTTTTAAACTTGGAAAAAATGCTGCCACAGAAACGTATGGAATGCTTCAGACTGCTTTTGGAGCATCTTGCATGAATCGAGCATCAGTTTTTGATTGTTTGGTTTCTTTGTTTAATGGCATATCAACTCTTTTTAGGTTATTTAATGCCAAATTCATTCTCCTAGAAGAACAGTAGTGGTACTATTTAACCCATAGCTGGGAGGATAAGGGGGTTCATACCTTTCCCAAGGGTATTTGCCCGAAAGTGAACGTAATAGATCAGTTTTTGAGTGGTATAAGAGATTCAAGGAAGGAAAGGAGTCTGTGAGGGATGATGAGAGGTGTGGGAGGAGTAAAGAAGCCAATAGACCAGAGTTGATTGGCCAAAGGGGTAGGGTTAGGGTTACTATGTTGAGGTTTTAAGGGAGTTCAGCAAGAGATTCCGTCGGAAGAGGCCAGCACTCTTCAAATCGGGCCTGTGGCATTTCCACCAGGACAATGAACCAGTCCACAACTGCATCCTTGTCACTGACTATTTGACCAAGATGGGTATCAACACAGTTCCTCAGCTTCCCTATATTCCAGACCTTGCTCCCTGTAACTTTTGCTTATTCCCTAAGCTCAGAGGTTTTCGTTATAAGACAATTGAGGGGATGAAAGAGGCTGTGACGAAGGTCATTGATACGTTCACACAAGACGTCTTCTACGGGGCCTTCCAAAAGTTGTTTGAACGGTACAGCAAGTGCATTGCAGCCGGAGGAGATTACTTCGAAGGGGACTAGAGTTTCCTGTGTGTACTATCAATAAAAGTGCCCATACGAAAAAAGTCTGGAAACTTATTTAATGATCCTCGTATCTTTTGAAGATTCTAGTTCCCAAGCTCAAGAAGATTATGTTGATTATTTCGATGAAGCATTGTCAATTGATATTAATTGTTGACGAGAATTTCTTCCATCCCATTTCTATTGCCTTTTATTACACTAGTAGTGTTGGTATCATTTTATATTTTAGTACTAAAAGCATTCAAAGAAAAAGCATAGTCATTTAATACACAAGAAAGAATCAAAGTTTTTACAAATTTTACCAAGTGCTTTTTTACTACGCGAATATAACATGACCGAAGCAGTTCAAACTGTAGGAGGTACTCGTTGTAGTTGGTAGTATTGTGGTTGTTAGTGCGCTGACAAGTTGTGCATTGCTTCACTCGTGTGTGATTTGAAGATCGCACAGATGACCATGAAACGTAGTCTAATGTGAGAATTTAGGCTTTACGAATTCGAATTGGGCCACAAGACCACAGGAGCAACCGAAAATATTTGTTGGGTGAAAGTTAAAGGCTTGATCACAGTCCAGTAACGAGATGATTAAATAAATTTTGCTCGGGCAGCAAAAACTTCAATGATCACATAAGGTCAGGCTAGTCTATAACTATTCCGAAGTCGAGCTTTAAGCCATTGAAGTAAAACTAGTCATTAGCACTCGGAGAGTATCATGCGAGCTCGGCATCTCATAGTTCAGTGTGGTACTTCACCTTTATGATCTCAGCAAAACTGGTCAGTAGCACATTGGAGAGTATCAGGCGAGCTCGGGATCTCACAATCCAATGTAGTAAGTCACCTTTATGACCTCAGCAAAACTGGTCAGTAGCACATTGGAGAGTATCAGGCGAGCTCGGCATCTCACAGTCCAATGTGGTACGTCACCTTGCTGACCTCTGCAAAAGCATTCAGACCTGACGAATTGTGTCTACCGTTACTAAAATGTGGCAAAACCTTTGACTCATCCGAGTAAATTCAGCATTTCTTTCATTTCTCTCGATTTTCATGGCAACTTACGAGCCATATTTCTATGATCGGTGTAGTGCAGATTGTAAATACTAAATAAGGCTCCAGCTGGATTCGAACCCTTATTCCCTATTTCTAATACTCAGTTATTTCTTCTTTCTATCGCGAGATACTTATTAACCAATGTGCATACAGACAAGCCAAGTCGGCTGGGGCTGTAGAATACACCGTCTCTGCTGAGGAGTAAGACCCCCCCAAATCACCACCAAAGAGTATCCTGGATATGACACTAAACAATCTGATGGAGCATTGAGGAATGCAGAGTACCCCTTCATTGCCGTGGCTCCCAAGTCCACTCTGGCGTGGAGTTGTAGCACCGGATAGGGTACTATCTATGGGTCAAATAAAACTTTTTCACATTTAACCTGTGAGAAAACAAATGACTTATGCGAAATCGAATTGTTAGAAATAGAACTGTTTGTTCATTCAACTGTGCGTAAACAAATGACTGTTGTTTAATTGAATTGTTAGTGATACATTGCAATGCTCGGAACCATTTAAAATGAGTAATGATGAACAGAATTATTAGTGTACATTTTTCTTCTTTTAAGTAGAGGAATTATATTGTGAATTGAATTACCATGACCAGAAAATCCGGTGACATACGGAAACTTGACAGCTGTTTCGACTTTATTTGGTCTCATCAGCAGTGTATACCGTGATCTCTACCACTGGAGATTGAGGTTAAAATGGCATGCAATTACCATGACAAGTAAATTTGGCATCACTTGTGTGCGATATGGATTGATTCAACTCTGCAATCTGTGGTCGCTGGTTCAATCTTCGGTGATGGGGATCACGGTATACACTACTGATGAGACCTAATAAGGTCGAAACAGCCGTCAAGTGTTTCCGTATGTCGCGCGTAATGTTGCATATTGACCTCCGACCCGGCCGAGCTGTCAGATGAGAAATGAACCTGTGTAAATAACAGATTCATCCGGTCGAAGATATCGGAGGATAACCATGACTGTCGACGGGTTGAATTGAGTGTGAATTGTGACGCTCGCAAGAAGTAGGTGGACGTCAAATTATTGTATAACCCCGGCGACAGGAAGTTTAGATCAGTTGGAGTGAAGATGCCGGAATGAGAACCATGGAGAGGCCCCCGGTTGAGCAGCCCAGGAAAACGGGAAAGAAATGCTGTTATAGCCAGAAGAGTTGGGCGGTCAATATGTTGCAGTCTTTGTTCGGTCTCCAACTCACCTCTCACACACAACCCTTTCAATAAAGTGAGAGGTATATTTTTCTAAAGAACTGTGTCCGCTCGTCTTTATTGTGTTGAATATGTTTCTACACGTATATGTGTATAGTTGGTCATGGCTATATAACAGTAAGGGTTCACCAAATTTTCTGGTCATGATAATTCAATTCAGAATTTTTAGTGTTAAATTGCAATACTTGAAACTCTAACTGTATGCTTAAATTGAAAAATCGGTACAACATAGCAATTCTTGGAATCATTTGACCGTGAAAATGAATGAATAGTTTTGACATAGAATAATCAGTGTTAAATAGCAAAACTTGTAACTACTTCACGGTCAGGAAACAAGATTAGAATTGAGTAGAGTTATTAGTATTATATACCAATAATTAAAATCATCTAACCGCGTAGAAACAGTAGCAATACGCATATGCAATCAAATTAGTTCTCATTTATAAATAAAATCCCCCTACTAACTATTTATTTACAAATCATGTGTACAGGTTGGAACGATAAAATTGTCGTCCTAAAGAAAACAACACTACATCTTTATTTTAAAACTTTTATTGAAAAAATCAATTCAGCTAACTTGATTATGTAGTAGAGCTGACATCTATTCAATGTTGTCGCCTTCAGCCTCAATCACCGCCTCGATACGGATCTGGAACTGGGAGCATGCCTTTTCCACAAGCGCCGGCGGGAGCTCGGCGAATACTCGGCGGATGGCGGCGATCAGGCTGGCTTTGGTGTTGTGGGAGGTCATGTTAGTGATGTTCTCGACGTCTGACCAAACGGGTTCAGGTCGGGGGAGGAGGGGGGCCAGTGAGAGAAGGATACAAAGTCGTAGCACTCCTTCTGAAGCCAAGCCTGGGTCTCTTTGGACTTGTGGGCCGGCACCGAGTCCTGCTGCCACACCCAGGGTCTGCCACCGGCCACCTGATTGCACCAGGGGATCACCACACTCTTCAGCCCATCCAGGTACACTTTGGTGTTGATTTTCAAGCCGACTTTGAAGATGTGTGGTGGCATGATGTGGCCCTCACTTGAAACGACACCAAAGACCATAACTGTAGCCGGAAACTTTGTTTTAATCACCCTGTGCATGTCCCTGTTGTTCGTGGCAATCCAGATTTGCATTTTGAGGGTGCTGGCAATGGTCATGTTGTCTAGAGAGCATTAGTTGTACAGCGGCGCATCTCCGATCTCGCTTGTTGAACATTGTGTCCCTTTCAGACATAATAGAAGGCTCCTATCGCTCTTGGGATGTGTACACTAGTAGATGGTCTGCAACAAAACAAGTAAACCAGTTTTCATTAAACGGAAATGGAATCATGTCTTTTCCAGGGCGACAATTTTATCGTTCCACCTTGTATATCCATTTAAATGCGTGCAAACAAATGATTAATGTTAAATTGTAGCTGTTACATAACAATACTTGAAACCATTTAACTGTGTGCAAACAAATAATTCATAGTAAATAGAATTATTAGTGTTTGATAGAAATACTTGAAACCGCTTAACTGTGTGCAAAACTAAACCAATCTAATTACAAACAAATCCTGTATACTTATATTCGTATAAAAAGGAGTTGGCGTTAAATAATCCACCAAGGTTGATATCCCATAAAACCCAACAAACCAACAACCCAAACTACAGTCGTCCAGCCCCATTTCATCGTGCTGTGTGCACTAATGCCATTAGCACCAAGTGGATTTCTATCACAGGTGAGTGACCCATCATTTAATTTTTCTTGATTCTGTCTTTCATTTACCGCTGATTCTGTTGTCAATGGCCATGCCTATTACAATATATCCGATTCTTAAAAGCATCCTTTAGATGTCTTCTAAATTCTGAAAAAGAAAAATGTTTGTTCATAAATCTTCTAACTCTACAATTGAATGAAATTGCAATGGTTGTTGATCGCTGTCTTAAATAGTTTTTTTTAATTGACTCCAAAAAACTTCGGCAATGCCTGAACTGTGTAAGCAAGTGCGAAATACTTGTAACATATTGTTTTAATATTGGCCTTCTTAAAAGAAGAAAGGAAAACAAAGTAATTGATACTTTTTTTAAATAAATGTACTTACGTACATCGGGATATATATTTTCACTTTACTGACGCGATATTAAGAAAATATGTCTGTCTGTCTGTCTGTCTCCGTTCACAAGTATCTATATATCTGACGCTGCTTACATCTATCAAATGAATATCAATGTGAGACGAGTAATATTCTTTCTTTCGTTCTTTCTTTCTGTTTTTCTTTCTTTCCAGTTTTCTTCATATTTATCTGTCTTTCTCAGTTTGTTTGCATCTATCTGTCTGCCTACCTCAGTCAGTTCATATCTATCTATCTATCTATCTATCTATCTCAGTCTTTTCAAATATGTTTAATATATATTCAACTATACCATATGATTAAACGATTTACAAATTAATTCTAAATATTAAAACATTGATGTTTAATAAAAAAAATATTGAATAATAATTTTAATACAATTTCTTTCAATAAGGAATATATCAATTTTTTTAAAGAGGTTATAAATACAAGTCATTTTTTAAAAAATGGAATAATAATTTAATATAATACATGATTGAAAACTATTTGAACTTAACACAATAGCCCTAAATGTTAGGAGGAACTATCCTTTGTACTACACCGTCTTAACATATGCAAACAAATATATAGCAACTCAATTAAATAAATTAGTATAAATTTATTTAATCCATTTGCTAAATATTTGATTTAGTTGTAATATATGTACTTGGGTTATGTTATTTGAGATAATAAATGAGAAGTACAAATATTAACTTTAAAATAGGAATTTTATTCTTCGTATACAACACCACGTGTTGGCTAGAAAATGTCCGGCGGTCAACACGTGTGTTTAATGTTTGGAATCTCTTCAGCAACTGCCTCCTCTTCTGTCTTGGGTCGTCTTCGGCAACTGCTACTATCTCCGCTGATTGGCCAGAGGGAGAGGGAAAGCGAGAGAGAGAAAAGGAGAGAGAAGGGAAGAGAGAAGAGTGAGAGGCGATGGATTCTGGGATAGCATTCCTTGGCCGAGGTGGAAGTAAGGACCAAGATTTCTGTTGAGTTAGTATTGACTGCCCATTTACTGACCTTAGTAAGGGAGGTGATACTACAATACTCCCCTACCAGTAAACGGAGTTTTTGTTTGGTTTTGTTGTTTTGTTTTTTTTTGTTTTTTGTTTTGTTTTTTTTTTTAATAATAAATATACTCGTTATCCATTTTCCATGTAACCGTTCTACCTGAAGTTCTTGTTTTCATTTTATGTTCCTGCACTTTTTCAGGAGGTAGACTTTCAGACTTTTTATTTGTATTGGTAGTTGCATTTTGTGTACATTTTTGTTTGTTTTCAGTGTAACGTTTTAAACGGTCTATTGAAACTTGTGTATGCGTATTTGAGTTAGTTTCTATTAGGAAATATTTTGGTGTTCGTTCGAGTACCATGTAAGGACCTGAATAGGCTGCTTCTAGCGGTTTTCGAACGCAGTCTATCCTAATCCAAACTTTATCACAAGTTTGAAGTTGATCTGGCACGTATGATGTTTTTGTTGATTTTTCTCTGTTTGAAAAGTCTGTCAGATCGAATTTTGTCATAGTTTTGTGCAGCTCTCTTGTAAAATTTTGCGTAACTGTTTCTGTATTTTCCGTATTTATCATTAGTTGTGGCAATAACATTTGTGCACCTGTGACCGCATAAAAAGGGGAAAAATTGGAGCAGTTGGGCATACTTCGAATTCCCATGAGAACTATTGGTAGGGCTGAAATCCAAGATTCTTTTCGGGCCATGATAGCTGCTTTTAAGGTTCTGTGGGCTCTTTCTATAAGTCCATTGCATTGTGGATGATAGGATGTTGTACGTAGCCTATAGAATCCAATAATTTTTGATAGTTCAAGGAATAGTTCGCTCTCATGGAGTGGAACACCAAAGCGCGTAATCCACGTGTTTACAAAAGCTTCTGCTACGGTTTGTGCTGTAATATCCGATATAGGTTGGGCTTCAATCCATCGACTGGTTCGATCTATACATGTTAAAACATACCGACATGGATTGATGTAAGGATTGTTGGAGCATTTCGCTGGTGGTAGTGGTCCAATTATATCAATGTGTACAGTATGGAATCTTGATGATGGTATTTCCAACGTTTGTACAGGCGATTTGGTATGTCTGTATATTTTTGCTTGTTGACAAGATGTGCATGATGCACATAGTTCTTTGATGGTTTTATCCATATGTGGCCAGTAAAATCTAGCCTTAATCATTTTGATAGATGATTTTATTCCAGGGTGTGATATTGCATGCAAGCTGTCAAAGATAGATTTTCGTAGTGTGCACGGTACAAAAGGTCTGGGGTATGACGTTGATATATCACATAACACAAATTGATCTTTTCCAGATAATGTGAATTTCTTTAAATCTGGAAAGGACTGTATTTCGGTGTCTGATTTTTATGCATCTGCAAGTGCTGGCAGATCGTATATATCTATTTGTACAGCAAATGTTGGGCGAGACAGACAATCTGCAACTACATTTTGGTTACCCTTCACATGGGCTATATCTGAAATTAATTCTGTAATAATTGCTAGCTGTCTTTGTTGTCTATCTGATTTGGCAGGTTTTAGACTGTGGAATGCACCGCATATTGGTTTGTGATCCGTCAGAAGTAATACTTCACGACCTTCTATAAGGTGGCGAAAATGTAACTCTGACAAATATGCTGCTAAAAGTTCACGGTCAAAAGTGGAATATCTCGTCTGTGTTGTCGTCAGTTTCTTTGAGAATAATCCTATTGGTATTGGATTTCCATTTATGACCTGATGTAAGGCAGCACCTACTGCATATTTGCTGCTGTCCGTGACTAGTTGATACTACATAGTTAATATATACCTCAGTGTAGTAGCTATGGAAAAGGGAGCCTTCTGGTTGCCCTCGACTACGATCACCCACTTTACTTCTTTTACTTTTAGATGCATTAATCCAATATCTGTTACTTATATTAATCTTTTAATTATCTCGGTTAACTTAATAGATATGATAACTCTTTTTAATATAAATAATGAGTTTGTTTCAATGTTTTATAAATAGACGTTTAGCTAAATTAATATTAACATTTTTTAGATTACATAGACTATATTATTTAATATTCTGACATTAATTTCAAAGAATGAGTAAATATTTAATGTCTGAATATTAAATATTTAATAAACAGACATTAATTTCAAAGAAAATTGAGAATCAATTTTTATTATTTTTATACTTTATTTAATTCAATCTCAACTTACTATTAATATCTTTCGATGTTCGCCGTTTTAAAAAAGAAGTCAGTCGTCATTTAATTATTGGTAACAGGTTTTGTTAAAATGCATAAACATTATATTTGTTTATATGTAATGATATTTCCACCGACATTTTTTTTTAAATTAAAATTTTTTCTAAAAATCTCTTCTCCCTGGAAGTCGCGTAAACCTTTTTACATCGTATTCAAATATATAGCTGTATTTTATCAATCTGAAAAAAAGTCATTTTATAGACCTGAAATAAATTTATAATACAACTGCAAAATCGATTTTTTTTTCGTTTAACATATATGTGGTCAATTCAATAAGTTTCCAGACTTTATTGTACAGGCATTTAAAATTGCCGTAGACTCTTGAAAATTCAATATGTTATTGCTATCCATCTTATGAGATGACTGACCAATTTCTATGTTTTCAGGTTCAAATCAACAGCTACAGCAGCAATTGGAATACACCCTACTAAAGCCTGATTGTCACAGCTGGTGAATTTCAAAAATGCAATCTGGATGTGAGGACACTTTAGAAGAACAATATACAATAAAATTCTGTTTTAAACTTGGAAAAAATGCCACAGAAACGTATGGAATGCTTTAGACTGCTTTTCGACCATCTTTCATGAATAGAGCATCAGTTTTTGAGTGGCATAAGAGATTCAAGGAAGGCAGGGAGTCTGTGAGGGATGACGAGGGGTGTGGGAGGAGTAAGGAAGCCAATAGACCACAGTTGATTGGCTAAAGGGGTAGGGTTAGGGTTACTATGTTGAGGTTTTAAGGGAGTTCAGGAAGAGATTCCGTCGGAAGAGGCCAGCACTCTTCAAATCGGGTCAGTGGCATTTCCCCCAGGACAACGCACCAGTCCATAACTCCGTCCTTGTCACAGACTATTTGACCAAGATGGACATCAAGACAGTTTGTCACCCTCCCTATAGT
Source organism: Sepioteuthis lessoniana (assembly GCA_963585895.1). Classification (NCBI taxonomy): domain Eukaryota; kingdom Metazoa; phylum Mollusca; class Cephalopoda; order Myopsida; family Loliginidae; genus Sepioteuthis; species Sepioteuthis lessoniana. Next base: position 66,894 of record CAUZXS010004942.1, read on the forward strand.
CCAGATCTTGCTCCTTGTGACTTTTGGTTAGTCCCTAAGCTCAGAGGCTGTTGTTATGAGAAAACTGAGGAGATGAAAGAGGCTGTGACGAAGGTCATTGATACAAGAGGACTTCTATCGGGCCTTGCAGAAGTTGTTGGAACGGTATAACAAGTGTATTGCAGCCGGGGGAGATTACTTCGAAGGGGACTAGAGTTTCATGTGTGTACTATCAATAAAAGTCTGGAAACTTATTTAATGATCCTCGTATATATATATATATATATATATATATGTATATGTTGCATACCGTGATGAGATCAATCACAACAGTAATACAATACGTATACAAATACAATTCACAGGCTGACCCTGTTGTTTCAGATACGAACAGGTTTATTAATTTCTGACTTCGGTCCATAGCGACACGAGGAGAGTGATACAATTCTCAAAAGTCTATGCTAACCATATTATGCAGACTCCTCCCCCACGCGCAGCGCATCTTGTGGTGTTTAAGATCTCTATCGGTAGAAATCCGAAAATCACAACTACATCTTTCAACGGTCAAAATCCAACTCTCAATGTCCGAAAACCAAACTTTCCTTCCAATGGTCCAATCTCAACAGACACTTTTCAAAATCCTCAAATTCTCAGGACCATCTCTTCCGGCCATGACACCATCCACACTCCAGCCTCATTTCCTGTCTGGGAGTTTATTATGATAAATGGTGATTGTCATATCCTTGGCGCACGAGCGTAACTGCACCAAATGACTATGCACCCGGACTTAAGAGACCTGAATAGTTCAAAGCCTTACCAAACTGAATGATAAAATATAATTAACGAAAAATGATTAATATGAAAAATCATTCCTTAATTATATAACATATATATATAGTGCAATTAGAAGGAAACTTAAACCTGGTTAAGTTGTCGTTATAAATTTATTTCGCCGGAGAATATTATTATACTCTCCGTCTTGTCAGATGACTTTTTAAATGTTAGACTTGAGGTTGCGGAACAGCAAATGTAGAATTACAGTTCATATGTGCATGAGGAGAGTTTTAAAAAATTTAAATTCTTAGGCGAGGGCAGAGGGGGTCAAAATAATAGGTGTTAGAAACATTAAGAAACAGTGGCAGCGTGAGTTTCCTTCTAATTGCACTATATACGCTCCGAATGTGAATTCTGTTATATACCTGCAAGGGAATTAGTGATGTACCAATAGCCATACACTGAGCATTCACATAGATTTATATCATCTTCCTCATATATTCTATACAAGAATAATCCATACCCACTGTCTTCGGATGCTGACTGGATATTACATATATATATATATATATATATATATAAGTCTTAGTCTTGTTAATCTATCTGTTTGCTTCAATTTGTTTATGTTTGAAAGATACTCCAAAAGAAAAAAGTTTTGAGTTTTGTTGAATAAAATTAAAAGTCTATAAATAAACATAGGTATCATATTTTTCAAAATATTCTTTTAAAAAACTGTCTTAAAAAATTGTCTTAAAACAAAATATGCAAATTAATCAGCCCCATGAGAAATTTTTAAGAAATCGCTACCTTTGTCAAGTTATTTAGCAGTCTGCTCAGAGACTTGTTTGATGCGGGAAGAAGTGGTTGTTTCGGTGATTCACTTTCATGTAGAATATGGTCAGACACCCACTGCAACATGATAGGTTATCAAATATATGATAATGGAACCAGATATCTTTCAAGCCGTAGCCTTGTAAGTACAACTGTATGTCTGCACCTATTTAGAGAATAGGGAACTATTAAAGAATACTGAGTGCTGTTTTTAAACAAATCTTGGAAGCATCACCCCAAAAAGCAACAGCTGTATAGCCACTTACCACCCATCTCACAAACTACCCAAGTAAAATGGACAAGACATGTTGGGTACTGCTAGTAAAGAAAGGACGAACTAATAAGCAACTTCTCCTTGGACTCCCACACATGGACATACCAAGGAAAAAACTTACATTCATTAACTCAAGGTGTCGTCAAGAGGGCCGACCAAGAGCGATTTACCGATAGAGACGGATAGTGAGAGAGAAGGAATACGATCATTTTTCTATAAATGTCAACTCTGCATTGTTTGGAATAGATTTACTGCAAATATTTATTTGATCTCCCAAAAATATATATTTTGAGGCGATTCAAAGTGGTGCCGAATCAAACAGAGTATTCCATGCTTGAACAGAGGTCTGTCATCAAATTTCTGGTGGTTGAGAAGTACAAAACATGTGAGATTTACGGAAGAACGTGAGATGAATACGGAGGAGTATGTTTTTGTCAAAAACTAGAAGTCTGGGTCAAAAAGACAGTCCCCAGAGTGAATATATTTAGACTCCCATGTAAAAAAAAGTTGTAGTCGCAACGATCAGTGGAGAGGATGGTGCTGACTTTCTTCTGGGATATGAAATGATTTTCTTGAAAAAAGTGTAATTATAAACAGTGCCTCCTATTGTCAGTTTTTTTGACAAAATTCACCTGATTTATTGAATGATCTTCTAATATATATATATATATATATATATATATATATATATATATATATATGCATGTAATATATATATATATATATATATATATATATATATATATATATATATATATATATATGCCAACACAAGTTTGTAATTAACAGGAAACAATGGCGAACTTTAATGGAATTGGAGTCTTTCTGACTGAAAAAAATCTTCGAACATAGAAAAGCCATATAGTTTATCTTTATGACAAGAATATGTGGCATTAAAAAAATTAAACAGCTCATAGATTATATTAGTCTGAATGTGTTCTTAAAATATTTTTTGTTTTGTTTTGTTTTGTTTTGTTCTTTTCGGACCAACTGTTATCTTTCCTTTAGAGACGTATTTTAATATAATCAAAGTAAATATTAGTAAAAATAAATAAATAAATAAATAATCAAATTTTTAAAAAAATACTAATCTTGGAGTTATCGATAGCCGTTATTTTATTTCATGAGGACACACACACACACACACACATATATATTTAGAAAGGGGGAGAGATATATCATCATCATCCTCATCAGTTCATGCTAACAGTACTGAGTTCCCTGACTCTCTCTCAACGTCCGTCCCTATCACCTATCACTTCTGATGAATCCTCTAGACAGCATCCAGTGTCCACACTGAGCTGATGCATGTAAGTTTTTGCTAGTCGACCAACATTGGTGTGTCCTTGTGTAGTAATCCATAAGAGAACGTCGTTTTTGAGCCCGTCCTTAAATCACCAGTTGTGCTCAGTACGTCTTGCTCGTCTTACTTGGATGGCTGGTGAGATAGGAGGTAAGTGGCCGTACAGCTGATGTTCATTTTGCTTGTTCGTTCGTTCGCACGTTACGCTAATCCACATAACATTACCCGCAAGTATATTTTGCAGCCCACCCCTTAACCAAGTACGATATTCTTCCACATTTCCTCCCCGCCGCCTAGAGGAACATCCTTTTCGCCTTTCTGTCAATCAATTGGGATATTTTTCTGCAAAGATGTTTCCTCTTTAAACAAAAACTGTGTTCAACTATGATGGAATTGCCCTGTGGTATTAATCCTCTCTAAAAGTATAGTTAAAATAAATTATTGTGGGTAGGTTTGCTGAAGATCTTATGTGCTCTGAGAATCCGATGAGCAGTGAAATTCTGATAAGTTCCAACAAGATGTGATCGTTAAAGAGTTGGACTGCAAGATCCTAGTATACGAAATCGAACTGTAGTCGGGCTATTACGTTCACTTTTCGACTAATACTCTTGGGTAATATATATGGTATATTTATCCCCCCTATTTAAGGGTTAAATAGTACCACTATTACAAGGATGGATTTGGTTTTTAATAACCCAAGAAGGTTGATATGCCATTAAAACAAAATCAAACTCCAGGCGCACTTTTACATTCAAGATATTGGTTAAATAGTAGCACCACTGTTCTTCGAAACGGGCTCTTTACCAAGTGGGTAGGGTATTCGTTCGGGAGATTGGGTTTCAATCACAAGTCAGGTCATACGAAGAAATGGTACTTGATGTCGCCTTGCTTAACACTCAGCATTATAAGGGAAATATTTAGGGTAAAGTCAAGCAATCCAGGGAATGGAGTAGCGCCCTCCCCTACACATCTGAGTAGTAGGTATTGAAAAGGGAGCCTTCGGGTCACCCTCGACTACGGTCGGCCAACTTACTGTTCTTCTACAAAGATGGCTTAAGCATTAAATAAACTACGAAGTTTGATATGCCATTTGTTTTATAGTGGCTCGCACCACGTGACTTCCGGTATTGAAGAAGTATAAAAGAAGCCGTGTTTCTTAGGCACGGGGAAGTAGAAGTAGAAGCAGAAAGAGAAGCAGAGATAGCTTTGAAAGGATAGTTTTCGTGATGGGAGGCAGGTGGCCGTATAGTTGGTGCCTTGTGTGTTGTTGCCGCCTGGACTTGTTCAATATTGCTCACAGCATTCTTATGTAGTTGCCATCTAGCTTCTTCTCCAGCCATTTAGTTAGCGTCCATGTTGTGCATCCATACAGCAGTATCGATACGACCGCTACCTGGAAGAAACTGCGTTTCATTTTATCGGTCAGGTCTGACTTCCATATGATCGATAGTCTATCGGTAGCTGTCCATGCCTTCGTTAGCCGCGTGTCAATATCCTTTTCGGTTGATGAGACGCTGCTTCCTAGGTAGGTGAATTTGTCTACTAGTTTCAGAGAGTTTCCGTCTAGTGTGGAGATGTCGCCAGTTTGATTATAGCACATATATTCCGTTTTGTGTGCATTGACATGGAGGCCAATGCCTGCGGCGGCTCGTTCCAAACTATGCAGTAGTGTTTCGGCTTGGTTCGGTGTATTTGCCAGTATCGCTATGTCATCGGCGTAGTCGGCGTCGGTAATTGTTTTTGCAGGGTACCTTCTGCTTCTTTGTCAGCAAAAAAATTATATATATATATATATATATATATTGTATTATTTATGGCAAAATAGGATTGCAATAAAATTGCAGATCACCCCCTCTTGATTAGATAGCTCCTCATGATGTTTTACCCTCCATGAAATTTCCAACGGTATTGCTGTATTGTATTTATGACGGTACGACTTCCGAAATAGCATTATTTCTGTTACTTTAAAGACATCAACACGAGACTAGCAAAGGCATGGACAGCTATCGATAGCCTCTCGATCATATGGAAGTCAGACCTGACCGATAGAATGTAACGCAGTTTTTTTCAAGCAGCGGTCGTATCGATACTGCTGTATGGATGCACCACATGGACGCTAACTTAATGCATGGAGAAAAAGCTTGCCAGCAACTACACAAAAATGTTGCGAACAAAATTGAACAAGTCCTGGAGGCAGCACCCCACAAAGCAGCAGCTGTACGGCCACCTACTACCCAACACGAAAATTATCCAAGTTAGAAGAACCAGACCTGCGGGACACTGCTGGAGAAGTAAGGACGAACGCATAATTGACGTACTCCTGTGGACCCATTCACATGGACGAGCAAAGGCAGGACGATCAGCTAGGACCTATATACAACAGCTGTGTGCCGATACAGGATTAAGCCTTGAAGACATACTGGAAGCGATGGACGATAGAAAAGGGTGGCGGAATAGGGTCAGGGAGATCAGTGCTGATGGCACGAGATGATGATGACGATGAAAAGAAGGAAATTTTGTTAAGTAGCTCCCTTTTGAAGATAAATATATTTGTTTTATTATTCTTTATTCATTGCGGACTGCTATATTCATCTTGGTTGCTAGACACATAGCGTTTCGGTTGCTGCATTCTCCTGCCTTCCTCGGATGTCTTTTGTGGTACATGGTAACCTTTTAGCAATTTTAAACTGAACCCTTTATTTGAATCATGTCGGAGTCATCATCATCATCATCATCATCATCATCATGTCGTGTCGCTAGCACGGATATCCCTGACCCTCTCTCGCCACTTTTCCCTATCGTTCATCGCCTCTTGCATGTCTTCAGGGCTACATCCCGTATCCTCACAGAGCTGCTGTATGCATGTTCTAGCTGGTCGTCCTGCTTTTGCTCGGTCATATGTTGGGGTCCATTGGAGTACATCACTTATGAGCTCGTCTCTACTTCCCCAGCAGTGTCCTGCATATCTGGTTCGTCTAACTTGGATAGTTTTCGTGATGGGAGGTAGGTGGCCGTATAGTTGTTGCCTTGTGGGGTGTTGCCGCCAGGACTTATTCAATATTGCTCGCAGCATTCTTGTGTAATTGCCGTTTAGCTTTTTCTCCAGCCGTTTTGTTAGCGTTCAAGTGGTGCATCCATACAGCAGTATTGACACGATGTGGATGTTTCAAGTATTGTCCAATAGTGAACCTTGTTGGTCTTTCTTTCTTTCCTTCTTTCTTTCTTTTCCGAATTATTTTTCTTTCTTTTTATATTATCTCTTTCCGATTTCTCTTTCTTTTTTGATTTACTTCAATTCTTTCTTTTTCCTTTCTCTCTTAGTATTTCTTTCATTCATTCTTTCTTTCTTTTTTCTTTTCCCAAATCCCTTTGGTTTGTTTGTTTGTTTCTTTCTTTCTTTCCCCAAATCAACTTTCTTTCTTTCATTCTTTCTTTGTTTATTTCTTTCTTTTCTTTCTTTCTTTCCCCAGATAAAACTTTCTTTCTTTCTTTCATTCTTTCCCCAAATCAACTTTCTTTCTTTCTCAAATCTTCTTTCTTTCTTTCTTTCTTAAACCTTCTTTCTTTCTTTCTTTCTTTCTTTTGCTCTACTTCATTCTTTTTAATTCATTCTATCTGAATACCCTCTGAGTCTTTCTTTCTTTCTTTCTCCAAATCATCTTTCGTTCTTTCTTTCTTTTTTTCTTTCTTTCTTTCTTTCTCAAACCTTCTTTCTTTCTTTCTTTCTTTCTTTCTTTCTTTCTTTCTAAGTTTTATTTTAAAAAAAAACTCTTCTTTTTTGTCTTTTAAATTCGTCATTGGTGTCTTCATCTTTGCTGGTTTTTTTGTATATCCTTTTTGCATCGCTACAAAAAGCAAGGCCAGAAAATTCAAGACGGAAACGGAAAAAACATTCAAATATTAGGCGCATGCGCAATGGACAGTAAAGCATTTGTTTTCGACTAAAAACTTGGCAAGTGAAGAATTGCACCAGAAACTTTCAGTTCCAGAAATTTTAGTCCTTTTTTTTTTGTTTTTTTGCAACAAAAATTTGTATCCAAGTGAAAATAAATAACATTATAATACACACAGACGGACACACACACACACACACACACACACACACACACACACACACACACGGAAACACACACACACACACATCTACATACACAAAAATATATCATGAAAATACATGCATACATACTTACAAACAATTAAACACTCACACACACACACACACACACACAAACATATCTACATACATAAGCATATTACAGAAATTCACACACATACACACAAATATATCATAATATACACCCATACATACATACAAACACTGACACACATACACACGGAGGAGATTACTTCGAAGGGGACTAGAGTTTCATGTGTGTACTATCAATAAAAGTGCCCATACGAAATATGTCTGGAAACTTATGGTGTGCTCCTTGTATATTCGGTTCGTATCTATGCGTCAAACTGATCTATTTTAAAATTGGTAATATTAGATGGAAATATTTGAAGCCGTTCAACGAGGTGCAAATTATTGGAATTAGATAAAAATACTTGATAACATATCATCATCAACATCATGTCGTGCTGGTAGCATGGATATCCCTGACCCTCTCACGTCACTTGTCCCTATCGTTCATCGCCTCAGGCAGGTCTTCTGGACAACATCCTGTATCCTCACATAGTTGCTGAATGTATGTTCGTGCTGGTCGTCCTGCTTTTGCACGGCCATGTGTGGGGCTCCATAAGAGTACATCACTTATGGAGGTGCCCGTGGTGTAGTCGTTATCGTCGTAGGAAATGGACACGGCGACACGAGTTCAAATCCTGGACCTGACTGATTGCATTTCACATAGCACTTATACCCTTGGGAAAGGTATGAATCCAATTATTCTCCCTCCAGCTATGGGTAAATAGTTAGACAGACTAGGTTCTTCACCCTTGGTTAGGCAACTAGTCTAGGAGAAGGAAAACTCTGAATTCAAACCTGTTAAACTCTGCTTAAAAATTAACCTTGTGTCATATCCTGCCCGAGCGGATGGGTTAGTAAATAGTATCACTTATGAGCTCGTCCCTGCTTCTCCAGCAGTGTCCTGCATGTCTGGTTCGTCTAACTTGAATAGTTTTCGTGATAGGAGGCAGGTGGCCGTACAGTTGGTGTCTTGTGGGGTGTTGCCGCCAGGACTAGTTCAAGATTGCTCGCAGCATTCTTGTGTAATTGCCGTCTAGCTTCTTCTCCAGCCGTTTTGTTAGTGTCCATGTAGTGCATCGAAACCATATAAATCTGAATGAATTTTTAGTATTTGATAGAATAATTACAGTCATTCAACTATTCTAATCTAAAAACAAGTAATTGGCACACAATTGAATGTTTTCAATTAATCTATCAAATAATACACAATTATATGCTTTCACGTAACTAATTCCTATTTAATAATAATGATTGTGTATAAATTTACACAAGAATGCAGCGAGTAATATTAAACAGATCCTGGAGACAACAACCCACAAAGCAGCAGCTGTACGGCCACCAACTACCCATCACGAAAACTATCCAAGTTAGACGAACCAGACGTGCAGGACACAGCTGGAGAAGTAGGGACGATCTCATAAGTGATGTACTCCTATGGACCCATTCACATGGCCGAGCAAAAGCAGGGCGACCAGCTCGAACCTATATACAGCAGTTGTATGTGGATACGGGGTCTTGACCTTAAGACCTGCTGGAAGCGATGAACGATAGGGAGGGGTGACGAGAGAGGGTCAGAGATATCCGTGCTGATGGTACGACAAGATGATGATGATGTGTATAAATTATTAGTATTTGATAGGAATACTTGAAAACATACAGTGCATGCAAATTATTTGTATTTGATAGGAATACTTCATATGTTATAACTGTGTGTAAACAAACGGATATATATAGACAAATAAAAAATGTCAGAGCAAAACAAAATTTATAAACGTACCAAAATACGTGCTTCCCCAAACCCTTGGCAAAAAATAACCCCGACCAGTTGACATGAGGTAAAAATAAAGCAAACCCTTCTAATATATATATATATATATATATATATATATATATACGAGTATCATTAAATAAGTTTCCAGACTTTTTCGTACGGGCACTTTTATTGATAGTACACACATGAAACTCTAGTCCGCTTCGAAGTAATCTCCTCCGGCTGCAATGCACTTGTTGTACCGTTCCAACAACTTCTGGAAGGCCCCTTGGAAGTCCTCTTGTGACAGCGTGTCAATGACTTTCGTCACTGCCTCTTTCATCTCCTCAATGGTCTCATAACGACAGCCTCTAAGTTTTTCCTTGAGCTTAGGAAATAACCAAAAGTCACAAGGAGCTAGGTCTAGACTTTAGGGAGGCTGAGGAACTGTCTTGATGCCCATCTTGGTCAAATAGTCTGTGACAAGGATGGAGTTGTGGACTGGTGCATTGTCCTGGTGGAAATGCCACTGACCCGATTTGAAGAGTGCTGGCCTCTTCCGACGGAATCTCTTCCTGAACTCCCTTAAAATCTCAACATAGTAACCCTAACTCTAACCCTTTAGCCAATCAACTGTGGTATATTGACTTCCTTACTCCTCTCACACCTCTTATCATCCCTCATAGACTCCCTGCCTTCCTTGAATCTCTTATGCCACTCAGAAACTGATGCTCGATTCATGTAAAATAGTCGAAAAGTAGTCTGAAGCATTCCATACGTTTCTGTGGTGACATTTTTTTCAATACTAAAACAGAATTTTATTGCATATCGTTCTTCTAAAGTGTCCAGACGTCCAGATTGCATTTTTGAAAGTTATCAGCTGTGACAATCAGGCTTTAGTAGGGTGTATTCCAATTGCTGCTGTAGCAGTTCATTTGAACCTGAAATTGGTCAGTTATCTCAATAGCAATAACATACTAAATTTTAAAGATTTGTAATATATGTACTTGGGTTATGTTATTTGAGATAATAAATGAGAAGTACAAATATTAACTTTAAAAGAGGAATTTTATTCTTCGTATACAACGCCACGTGTTGGCTAGAAAATGTCCGGCGGTCAACATGTGTGTTTAGTGTTTGGAATCTCTTCAGCAACTGCCTCCTCTTCTGTTCTTGGGTTGTCCTTGGCAACTGCTACTATCTCCGCTGATTGGCCAGAGGGAGAGGGAAAGCGAGAGAGAAAAGGAGAGAGAAGGGAAGAGAGAAGAGTGAGAGGCGATGGATTCTGGGATAGCATTCCTTGGCCGAGGTGGAAGCAAGGACCAAGATTTCTGTTGAGTTAGTATTGACTGCCCATTTACTGACCTTAGTAAGGGAGGTGATACTACAGATTCTACGACAATTTTAAATGCCTGTACAAAAATAGTCTGGAAACGAATTGAAGGCATTAGTACACACACACACACACACACACACACATATATATATATATATATATATATATATATATATATATATATATATATTCGCATTGTATAAAGAAAAACAATAAGCCTATTTGAAAAAGTTCATGACAGAAGGAAACTACTCATGGAAAAAGAAAATTCTTAATTCTAACCACTTTACTCTGCTTAAAAATTGACCTAGTGTTACATCCTATTCATGGCAGAGGGGTTAGCACATAATCTTGAATCATCACTCTGAAATTCAGTAACGTTTGCCTACCATTGTCTCTCGCCTTACAACGATTTTTTAACAAACAACTTTTTTCAGCTCATCAGTCGTCTAAGCTTTACAATTAATGACTTTTCTTTTTACAAGTGAGCTTGTCTCTAAGAAATTTCCAACCCACAGCAATATATTTTACCTATCAGATATTTTTCTCCTTCTCCTTAGCCAGTTATTACACCGAGGTTAAAAAGCCCCGTCTACTCTATTATTTACCATCGCTTGAGAGATTCATACCTTTCTTAAAGATTTTAAGGCTATGTGAAATGCAAACAACCTCGTCCAGGAATTGAACTCAGGTCGCTGTTTCCATTTTTTATAACAGTAACCATTACACTATGAACGCTTTCAATTACTATGATGTATTATTCGGTTCAAGTTTTATTTCATGATGAACACTTTATAAAGAAACTTGACTCACAGTTCTGAAAAAAAAAAACCCAGAAAAACAGTAAAATTTGAAGAATTATGGAAAAGAAGAAAATTCTGACATACTTTTTGGATTATGCAACACCGTATAAAACGAAAACACTGTAGAGAAATGTCAACATCGTCCTTTTTTCTAAGAAAGGTGACCTCGGAATCACAATGAACTACAGATGTATAACTCTTCTTGCTATAGCTACTAAGATTTATGATGCTTTGCTTGTCAATCGTATTTCACGTGAACTTGAGAGATTTATCAGGAAAAATCAAAACGATTTTCGGAGAAATCGATCCACAATTTCTCAGATTCTGACAATTCGTCGGATCATCAAAGAAATATCGGGGAAAATATCGAGGTAACACTCTTGTTTGTAGATTTTTCCAAGATATTTGATTCCATATTCTGAAGGTGGATGGAACAAGTACTTCTGGCCTAAGTTTTTCCAAAAGAAATTGGAAAAAGTACCCTACAAAACAACATATGCACGGCTACTTATCTCTCGTCTCATCAATCATCGAAGTAAGACGAGCAAGACTTGTTGTGCATTGCTGGAGAAATAAGAACGAATTCATAAACGACGTTGTCCTATGGACTCCTACGCATAGACACACCAATGTTGGCCGACCAGTAAAAAGTTACATTTATCAGCTTTTACAGACACTGGATGTCTTCTAGAAGACTTTCTAACAAGTATGGCCTTGTTAGATTCTCTACTTATGAACATTAACGGGGATATCTCATTCCTCAGTAATGCGTTGGATGCTATTGTGAAGGGATGAAAATATATAAAGTAGTCACCACTTGCAACGGTTACCTACTTTACGCCGCTGGCAAGTATTGTATTTTGTTAATATTATAAAGATTGCTATTTCATTTCTAACCTCCGTTTTTGGTTATTTCTCATTCAGTAACGTTTTATTAGGTTACAGCAGGCCTATAGGGACGGATTGCGCACGCACGTAAGAGAGAGAGAGAGAGAGAGAAAAAGAAAGAAAGAGAGAGTGAGAGAGTCTCAGGAATCCTTACTGTCAGCCTGCCTTTATGATGATAATGATAATGATGTATTAAATTAATACTTTAATTGGTTTAATTAAATGAGTTTAATGATATATTTTCAACAGAAGATTTGGGAGATATGAAGTTTGGTCTTCATATTATGACAGTTTTTCAGTTTTGATATTGATGAAAAGATTGGATTTAATTAGAATTGTAATTAATATAGATTCCTGTTACAAAAATATTCTAACACAGTCGTTGGGGCTTAGAATATGCTGATGTATCCCCTGCAAGCGGATAAGACACCCCCACAAAAAAGGATTCCTTGATATGACATTAAATTACATCTCATTGTGAGGGTCTAATTCTTGATTTGGTAATTTAGTTTAATTTCTTTGTTTAACATCAATCTTTGTTGGTTACGTAATACAATATCATCACGTGAATAGGAAAATTTATAAAAATAACGACTTGCGACCGTTGATCAGATACAAAAATGTCTTATTTTTACGGCATACAATTTCCTAGTAGTCATCAAAGCACAAGAGAGAGAGAGAGACTAGCAGAAGAGTTTCTGTCGCTACTCCGAAGGGCTCTGAAACCGACTCGACTCTGACCCTAGCTGTAACTCAACCTGCTGTATAGCCATGATACAACTATACGTATACATATACATGCAGAAACATAATCAACAATAATGACGAACGAACACACTTCTTTAGAAAAATATACTTCACACACTTTTTTCTTGAAAGGGTTGCGAAAGGGTTGATGTTGATTATGTGTGAGAAGTGAGTTGGAGACGGAACAGACTGCCACATATTGACCCCAAGTTCCTCTGACCATAGCAGTACTTCCTCATTCTACTGGGCTGCTTAACCGGGGTCCTGAGGGCCCAAGCCCTCTGCCTGGCGCTGGCTCTCACTACGGCATCTTGTCCCCAACTGCGACTGCAACTCGAACTGGACTTTGCCTGCCTCGAACTCCAACTGAACTGCCTGAAGCCGTCTGTGGCACCTGGTTATATAATTGTTTGACACCCACCAGCTTCTTGTGGGCGTACGCATCTGCACCGAATTTAACCACGTCCACAGGTCAAGGTGATATTCCGATTTCTTCGACCGGATGCACCTGTTTCTTGATTGACGGCTCGGTCGAGGGTCAATATGTTACAAACTGCCGTCTCAACTGATTAATTTTCAAATCCTCTAATTTTTATGTATTCTATAATTAAGAATTTCATTGGCCTGACGTCATCTCACTAAATCCTTGCATCATATTATCATGATCATCACACATGTCCCCAAATTTCATTATGTTTTTATTTATTTCCCATCAAACGTATGATGCAACATGAATCCATTTTATTTACACTGGTCTTTCCTGTCTTCCCCAACGTTATCTTAACGTGAGGTGTTAAACCTGGGCAATCACTATGCACACATTTGACCTTTGCGAGGAACTAACCTTTCATTCAAAGTCCTTAGCTAATTTAAAATTTTACCAAATTAGATAATAGAATAACTTATATAATCATTTATCAATAAAATAATTACTATAATTAATTACTATCCAATTTATTTTACCAAAGCCATCCTAATAAAAGAGCAGTAGAAGTAATATTCAAACCATAGATGGAAGGGATAAAAGGTTCTTACTTTCTCCAATGGAATTAGTCCAAATGTAACTGCGATATAACGCACAACAAGTGTTTGAACTCGCTTATCATAATGTGGTAGTCCTGCACGAAGACTCAAGTTCCGGAGATCTAAGTGTAACCTAATGGCCAAGTGATTTCGGTTTATGCCTTTGAGTTTAGTTAGGCTGAGAACCTTTCGGCTCAGCACATGGGCTAGTTAGGTACAAACATTGATGTAAGTGTTAACGCGGGCACGCACGGGAGGACCAAGGTGTCACTCAGAAATGTCACAATGATATTTACCAACCCCTCCGCTCGAGCAGGATATGACACAAGGTCAATTTTTAAGCGGAGTTTAACAGGTTTGAATTCAGAGTTTTCCTTCTCCTAGACTAGTTGCCTCACCAAGGCTGAAAAACCTAGTCTGTCCTACTATTCACCCATAGCTGGAGGGAGAATAATTGGATTCATACCTTTCTCAAGGGAATTAGTGCTATGTGAAATGCAACCAGTCTCGTCCAGGATTTGAACTCGTATCGCCGTGTTCATTTCCTACGACGATAACCATTACTCCATGGGCACCTCCAGATATGTCACAATAGTCCGAGACGAAACGGGTGACGGAGTGCGAGTGACGTCACACACCGAAAGCGCGCGGAGGTTTGTGGGAGATTTGAAGAAAGTTAGGGAGTTGAATACTAGATGCCAAACAAGAAGGATCGACTTTTGGAACTCGCAGACGCGAGGCGAACTTGCGCCCTATGGGGGCCGCTCGAGATGGGGGCCAAATGAATAAGACAGCATAGAAGATTGTGTCTCTCCTCCTTATGCCGAAACCTTTAACTCAAATTTAATAAAAAGGTTTCGTACCCGAACAAGAAGTGGTTACGTGTTTTTCGTAATTTCGAGATTCCTATGTTCTATCGTTATGAACATTATATATCTATTTCGCACATGACTGAATCTAGCGTTAATTGTGAATATGGTACATGAGGTGCGTAGAGTACTCCTTCAATGGTATTACTCCCAGGTTCACTTTGACC
>CAUZXS010004943.1:0-55254 GCA_963585895.1 Sepioteuthis lessoniana
GTCCAACTATACAGTCAACCAACCACACATTCGCACTAACAACTATCAATGCTTATCCACACTGATCCACACACACACACACACACACACACACACACACACACACACACAAAATACTCTCCCGCCAATACTCTCAAATCTGCTACACACCCACCTATACGTATGCTTGGCGTTACAATTATTATGATATGACTGGAATCAGCGAACTGAGTTCAAATCCTGGACTAAGCTGTTTGCGTTTCCCTTCGCGCTAATTCCCTTGAGAAAGGCATGAACCCATGTGTTCTCCTCCCTGCTATGGGAAAACATTAGAACAGACTAGGTTCTTAAGCCTTGGCTTGGCAGCCAGTGTAGAAGAAGAAAAACTCTGAATTCCGACCTGCTTTACTCTACCTAGAAACAGACTTTGTATTACATCCTACCCATAGCGGATGGGTTGGGTAAATACAAATACATAAATTTCCCTACACATCTACACACATCAATAGACACATTTTCACATACGCACCAACAGGGGTATCCTCGTGGGGTAATGGTTAAAGCGTTGGACTGCAGAATCTGAGTAAGCTATTACGTTCACTTTTGGACTAATACCCAAGGGAAAGGTATTAACCCCCATATCTTCCCAGCTATGGCTTAGATAGCACTACTATTTTTCTTCTACAAGGTTGGCTTTGGCATTAAATGACCAATGAAAGTTGGTATGCCATCAAAGAACCCAAACCAAACCATACACACCCTAACACTCCAATACCCACACACAACACCACTTAAACAACAATACTTACACACTCATCTACATACTCCCCTATATGCACACGCTAATAAACACGCACACACAAACATATACACCAACACACACTATACCAATACCCATGCAGGTATCCACACGCGAACACACATCCCTATTCCCACCGACACTTAACACCTACACGCTACCCCCACGTAAACTTTTCAATTGACGATACAAAATTACAAAAAGTAATGGAGACCAATTCAATGTACGGATATAATGAAGAAGTACAAACTAACAAAATGTATTAAAAAATAACCAAATAAAAAAAGTAAGATGTTCTAATGAAAAGACACGCCTTTCTCGCTAAAAACAAAAGTTGAATTTCGAAGATGAAGTTGATGGTGAGAGTGAAGAAATGGGGAGGGTAAAGTGTTATCTCACTTTGCTGGTAGCGAATCGAGCCGAACCAAAACGTTAAGTCAAATTACTTATATATTTAATTTCTCTCAAGTTCTAAATTGAATTATTTCACAGGCTAATGTGCCGGAGTTTCAGACAATGATTTCCTTGTGGGTAGTAGATGAGTGGTACGCACTTACGAACGTAAGAAAAAGAGTGCAACAAAAGAAATGGAAAGCGAAAAAAGAAAAGAAAAGAAAAGAAACAAGAGGAATTGGAATGGGGAGAAAGAAAGAAAGAACGAAAGAAAGAAAGAAAGAAAAGTGCAATAAATATCAAGGAAAAAAAGATGTAGAAAGAAAGAAAGAAAGAAAGAAAGAAAGAAAGCGCAATAAATATTAAGAAAAAAAGTGGTAGAAGAAAGAAAGAAAGAAAGAAAGAAAGAAAGAAAGAAAGAAAGAATGTGGAAAGAGAAAAGAAAAAGAGACTGAATTAGGGATAGAGAGAAATAAAGTAATGGAAAGAAAGAAAGAAAAAGGAAAGAAAGAAAGAAAGAAAGAAAAGTGCAATAAATATCAAGGAAAAAAAGATGTAGAAAGAAAGAAAGAAAGAAGGAAAGAAAGAAAGCGCAATAAATATTAAGAAAAAAAAGTGGTAGAAGAAAGAAAGAAAGAAAGAAAGAATGTGGAAAGAGAAAAGAAAAAGAAACTGAATTAGGGATAGAGAGAAATAAAGTAATGGAAAGAAAGAAAGAAAGAAAGAAAGAAAGAAAGAAAGAGAAAATAAAATATGTTGGATAAGGAAAGAAAGACGAGAAAAAGAAAAAACGAAGAAAAAATAAAGGAAAAAAATGTACTGACCGGACATAATATGCGTTCGATTTGTTTTCAACTCATATATAACCAGCTAAGAGCCCTTTTCAAGAAAAATGATTTTAAATATTAACAACTAGAGATTGATTCAGGGTCTTTTAAAATTTTAAATCATAAATTCCCTAATTATTTGTGCATCTGTGTTTAAATTCGTAATGAAATTCATGGTTATTTCACTCTACTTATACTACATCTTCATTTTCCTTGAACCAAATTAAGAAAATATATTTCAAAATAATTATAATAATAAATGAAAAACAATTGGAAACTCTAATACACGCAGTTAGAATATACAGTCAGGACATAGGAATGGAATTTGGCATAGAAAAATGTGCCATGCTAGTAATGAACAGTGGCAAACGACATCTAACTGACGGTGTGGCACTATGTGGGTGGTACGCCAGACAGACGATTTCTTTGTCTGTTTTGGCGTGAAACCAAACAAAGGCCTGCGCTCGAGATCTCCGACGAGACCGGTTGTGGGGGAGGAAAGGCAGGTCCGAGAGAAGCCAGAAGGGCAGTTGGCAAAGGAACTCAGAGAGGGTCAGTCGGCGAAGGGAGACGCAGAGAAGCAGTCGACATCGGAGGGCAGAGGAGAGCGGTCGGCTTTGAGTGGACTGTCCAGAGAATGTCAGAATCAACAGAAGTCAGAAAGGCGACTGCTAAAACCTGATGAGCTACACAGAGGCTGGGCTAACCAACGCGAGAAGATGTCAGCATTGTTGGTGCCTTTTTGTTGAAGTTTTGCGCAAAATACTCGCCCGTGTTAGTTTACAGATGCACAGGGAATGCAGTGCCATAAAACTATCTTTCTTGCGCTTGGAGCTGTGTAAGCCCTTATTGTTCGTTTGTTCTTTTTTGTCTCCCACTCTCTCGGTTCATTTCCTCAAAATCGAAAAAAGGAAGAAAAAAAAAAGCAAAATGATTCCAGTGTTCGATTAATAGTGATTTAAATTCCTCAGATCATGGGAGACTTATCGGCACTTGTGTAATCATCGATGGTAATTAACAGAAACACGTTTTTCCGGCTTTTGTCTGAGATTTCTGAGTAGAAAAAATGGTCTGAAAAGAACCCGTCTTCTTCAAAATGGATTCGATGTGTGGGAAGAAGGTCGAATTAATAGATTTGACGGCGGGGAAACAACAACAACAGCAGCAACAACAACAACAACAACAACAACAACAACAACAAAAAGAATGACTAGAAAATAAGAATGAAAAGAGAAGTAATTGATACTTGAATGTTTTGTGCTGAGCAGTTGTCGCCTCGTATTTCTTGAAAAGAAACGGACGATGGGAAGAAGAAACGAAAACAATGGAGTCAATGAAAATCAAATTGTACGAAAAAGTTGTGAGAGGTAGAGAAGGAGATGAAGAAAAAAAGTAAAAAAAAAAAAAAAAGAGAGAGAAGAAGAAAAATAAAAATAAAGGAGCGATGTAAGGAGAAAGAATGACCGGATAGAGGAAACTAAGTTGTATAAAAAGAAGAATTTTGAATCTAAAGAAAATAGACAAATAAAATAAAAGATGTTTTAATAGCCGTAATCACGAATTACAGATTGAACTCACAAAGAAAAAGAAATTGAACAATAAAGGAAAATGAAGAAAAATAACAGATAATTTAATCAGGATAAAAGTTAGTCAGCGAGTAGGTGAAAGAAAGAAAGAAAGAAAGAAAGAAAGAAAGAAAGAAAGAAAGAAAGAAAAACGAAAAAAAAAGGCTTTCGACAGAAGAAATAAGTATTTAATACGAAGAAAAAAGAAAGAAGAAAGGGAAAAAAGAAAGAAAAAACTTTTCACTTGAAGGAAGGAAATAAAACAGTTAGGAATAAAAAAGAGATCATTTAAAAGAAAAACGAAAAAAAAGGCTTTCGACAAAAGAAATAAGTATTTAAAATACGAAGAAAAAAGTAAGAAAAAAGGGAAAAAAAGAAAGAAAAAACCTTTCACTTGAAGGAAGGAAATAAAACAGTTAGGAATAAAAAAGGGATCATTTAAAAGAAAAAAAGAAAAAAAAGGCTTTCGACAAAAGAAATAAGTATTTAAAATACGAAGAAAAATGAAAGAAAAAAGGGAAAAAAAAGAAAGAAAAAACATTTCACTTGAAGGAAGGAAATAAAACAGTTAGGAATAAAAAAGGGATCATTTAAAAGAAAAAAAGAAAAAAAAAGGCTTTCGACAAAAGAAATAAGTATTTAAAATACGAAGAAAAATGAAAGAAAAAAGGAAAAAAAAAAAGAAAAAACCTTTCACTTGAAGGAAGGAAATAAAACAGTTAGGAATAAAAAAGGGATCATTTAAAAGAAAAAAAGAAAAAAAGGCTTTCGACAAAAGAAATAAGTATTTAAAATACGAAGAAAAAAGAAAGAAAAAAGGGGGAAAAAGAAGAAAAAACCTTTCACTTAAAGGAAGGAAATAAAACAGTTAGGAATAAAAAAAGGGATCATTTAAAAGAAAAAAAGACAGAAAGAAGGATGAAAAATTAAAAATAACGAAGAGATAGAGAGAAATAGAGAGAGAGAGAGAGAGAGAGAGAGAGAGAGAGAGAGAGAGTTTGGATCAAGAATTTAAAGAAAGAAGGAAAAGAAAGAATTATTCAACAATAAGAAGCATTTTTTAAGTGAATGATTGGAACGAAAGGAAAAAATAAATAAATAAATAAAAAAATAATTTTACATCTAAAAAAAAAGAAAAAAATCAACGAAAAGGAAAAAAATATGCTAAAATCAATTCTGATTTTTTTTGTTAAATTAAATTTCATCAATACACTAGAATTATAAGAATAAAGAAATTATAAAAATAAAAAATGAAAATGAAAAATATAGAAAAAACAAGACAAAAGTAGAAAGGAAGGAAGGAAAAGATAAATAATAATAATAATAATAATAATAATAATAATAATAATAATAATAATAATAATAATAATAAATAAAATCGGATTTTTTTTTTTCAAATTAAAAGAAAAGTAAAAAAAAATAACGAAATATGAAAACGTGAAAAGAAAGAAGATTTGGAAAATAAATAAATAAATAAATGAGGGTGGGAAATAACAGCTTGAAAAATATTTCCGTTTTCTAAATTGAATAGAAGAAAAAAGGATGAAAAACAGATAAGAACATCTTTGATATTCCTATGCTTGCAGTAGAATGGCACAAGGCCCCAGTATTGTAGACTACATTTGTATTTCGAAATGCTATAAGAAACTATTTTGTTTCCCATTGTTCCACGGCGTAGTATTTATTTCTTGACGTACACCAAAATATACACCACACACACAAACACGTATATATATATATATATATATATATATATATAGTAAAGTGGGCGACCGTAGTCGAGGGCAACCTGAAGGCTCCCTTTTAAATAGCTACTACACTGAGGTGTTGGGGAGGGCACTACTCTTTTCCTAGAATTGCTCCACTTTACCCTTGATACGTACCTTATATTGCTGAGTGTTAAACAAGATAGTCTCAAGTACCATTTTAAAAGTCTTTGGTATGACGCGACCTGGGACTGAACCCAGGTCTTCCGGACCATTGGCAAACAATCTACCCACTAGGCCAATCCTCAATTTATTCTCATAGTACTGAATACCATGAGTCTCTTTTGCTGTTCGTCATTATCGTTCATTGCTCCTGACAGATTCTATAGACTGCATCCAGTGTTCACACAATGATGTCTGTAAGTCATTGCTAGTCGGCAAACTCAAATGGGTCCATATGTAGGCGTCTATAGAAGAACGTTGCTCATAAGTTCGTCCCTTTTTCGTCTAATTCAGAGGATTTATGAGATGGGAGATAAGTGGCCATACAACGTAACCTCTCTTTCTGCTTCTGCTCAAAACTGTACGCAGTCTCTCCTGTAGTTCCCGTCTAGCATTTTTTCCGACCGTTTTGTTGAGTCGAAGTACTGCAGCCTTACAGTATTATTTACTCACAGAAATCAGATTTCCATATGTTTAACAACCTATAAACAGCAGCCCGTGACTTTCAGAAGGTAAGATATTGCTCCGGGTTATGGGAACTGCTCTATTATTAAATTCAGTGGGTTACAATTTGATTTGGAGATGTTACAATCTAATTCAAAACATGAACATAGTTTTATCTGAGTTCAAATAGAGACCAGTTCCTCTTGATGCCTACTCCAGGCTCGGCAACAAAGATTCAGCTAAGTATTTGAGAGTAGCCCAAGATCATCAGCGTAGCCTGCATCTCTATAAGCTTCTGTGATATATCTATTTCTTACCTTTTTTGGTGGAAATGGGTAGAGTGTTCACCAATGGTTCGGGAGACTTAGGTTCAATCCCAGGTCGCGCCATACCAAAGACTTTAAAAACGGTACTTGATACCTGCCTGCTTAACACTCAGCAATATAAGGTACGTATCAAGGGTAAAATGGAGCAGTCCAGGGAAAGGAGTAGCGTCCTCCCCTACCCCTCGGTGTAGTAGCTATTGAAAAGGGAGCCTTCTTGTCGCCTTCGACCTCGGTCGCCAACTTTACTTATTAATAGAAATCGTACCGATATTTAAGTATCTCCTTGGCCTTGGGCCTTTAAACTGGGCCATTATCCGAATGAGTTGAGTGTTCAACACCAGGTTGAGTCATACCAAAGACTCAAAAATGGTACTTGGTGCTGCTTTTCTTGACATAGTACTGTAAGGCACGGATCGAGGATAAAGTGGAGCAATCCAGGGAAAGGTTATAGCCTCCTCCTCTACACCTCGGTGTTGTAGCTATTTAAAAGGTTGTCTTCAGTTCACTCTCGACTACGTTCGCCAACTTTACTTTTGACTTTACATTAGGCTCTGGGAACAATATAAAAAATCAGTCTCACCATTAGGTAAGTGAACCCTTTCTTTTGCAGAGCAGGGGATTGAGAAGTAGGACTTTATAAACCTCACCATCTATGGTGGTAAAGGTTAGTGCCTATAGTTCCTAAGAACGATATATTCGGAACTCATCTGTCCACGGGAAAGAGGAAGATGTAGCTTTTGATATGACATAAAAACCCAACCAACCAACTAACCAACCAACCAACCAACCTTTTACGTGAAACCTAGGTAGATTTTTCTTTGTTTTATGGTATATCAACGTTGGTAGGTTATTTAATGCCGAATACACTTTTATACAAATAAAAAGTTCCATTTCAAATTGTTTTTATTCAACCAATTCAGTTTAGTATATAAATAGTTTTTGTTTACTAACAGTTAGATGTCGAAACAGTTCTATTTCAAACAATTCAGTTTAGCATAAGGACGCAGTTTAAATGGAAAAACAGTAAACTCTAGAGACCACGGGTTTGTTCTATTTGACCCATTGATAGGACCCTTATCAGTTGCTACCACTTCGGACCAGAATGGACCTAGGAGCGATGGCAATGAAGGATTACTCCACATTTCCCAAAGCTCCAGTATTCCTGGAACCTCACAATCTGATTGTTTTGTGTCATATGTAGGACACTCGTTGGTTGGGGGGGGAGTCTTACCCCTCTGCAGAGAAGCAGTTGACGTATTCTACAGCCCCAGCTAACAGGGCTAACACCTAAACGGATCATTAGAACGATTTTGACAGAAGAAATTACATTTTAATTCTTATTTGTTTATTTAATTAATATATGTATTTTTGTGCTAATTTTATTCTTTTTAGCGATTTTTTAATCTAAAAAATGTAGTTTTGGTCCAACCATTCTTCTGTCAGAATCGTCCTGATGTTTCGTTTAGGTGAAACCTAGGTAGATTCTTTTCTGACTCTGAAGACATTCATAATTCGCTCTACTGAGTGTACAGAGCACTCTGACGTTTAATTTAAGGAATTCTTTTGGTGTTTTCATCTTTTGGGAAGACACGCGCTATTGGTTGATTTTTTTTCCAAATAATGCGCATGTTTTTAATATTTTCTTTTTTTATGGAATTTTTTCCTGGATATCAGGTTGGGTAATTTTTTTTTTTTTGTTTGCATTTGTATCATCTGAGTTTTTTTTTTTTCACGCCGTCAGGATATAGAATACTTATAAAATATGAATTATATATATATATATATTGTTTGAAACTAAACGCCTCACTAATGGAAAAAAGGTTAAAAGCTTTCTGATGCGTATTTCCCATTTTTTTTACTTAAAAAATTGAATTAAATATTATTCAGAAGATAAAGCAAACATTTAATGCCTTATAGATGTTTTAATTCAAAAACCGAAGCGTTCAACGGTGGCAAACAATTCAACTATGATTAAAACCATCCTTTAAAGATCTGTTTATTTCATATTTGAACGTTCACATACCGCTGAATTTATTTCCTTATTTCTATATCATCTTCATTAAAATCATTAAATCCCGTTGCTAGCACGGATTTCTCTGAATCTCTCTCTCTCTCTCTCTATATATATATATATATATATATATATATATATATATGTATATATATATATATCATTCTTCGCTGCCGGGAGGTCTTCTAAAATACACCCTGTGTCCGCACAGGGTTGTGGTAAGTAAGTTCTTCTTTGTGGGGAACACTGATTCCTGTCTACACCTGAGCTATGTAAAGATGCTTATGAGAGAAGAGGTCCTATTATCATTTACCTTTGAGCTTTTTTTAAATTTTAGATACAATCTAGGCTACAATCTTGGATAATGTAAACGCCAGCATCAGATTGCTGACTGAATCATCTTGTAAAATGCAAAAACGAATTTTCAAAGACAAAATGGACTTTGAATAAAATACAACGTATATCCGACATAATTTAGAAACCAATTGCAACATGAACTTTAAAGATTGTAAATTGCTTGTTAATATACATTACAGAAGATTCAAAAATATTGTTGAATCTAGCGTTAATTGTAACTCAAATATTATTAAGCAAGAACACGCCCTTTTCAGCTTTTCTCCCGATGTAGACAAATTAGCTTTAAAAGTTACAAGATCCCTCATTTAAAATACGTAGGTTTCTACGATTACTTTCTATTTATTCTGACTTTTATTGTTTTTTCAATTACACTTCCTGTCATAGTTCTTACAAAATTATATCTACACAAGAAAGAAAAATAAAAGAAATAGAAGGAGGTTAAGTATATATATATATATATATATATATATATATATATATATATGTGTGTGTGTGTGTGTGTGTGTTTGTGTGTGTGTGTGTGTGTGTGTGTGTGTGTAATGCTTTTATTTAAGAAATGAATTACGGTTTTAAAATAAATTTCGAGCATTACTTACGTCACGTAATTTTAAAACTTATCTCTACACTAATAAAAAGAAGTTTAAAAGCTTTCGGATGTTTTTGTTTCACTTTTTTATCTAAAAAAATTGAATTAATTCTTCAGGAGATACATAAAATATTATATGCCCTGATGATGATTAAGTTAAAAAACCGAAACATTCAGCGACGGCAAATAATTCAACTTAAATAAACTCATGCTGTGGCAACCTTGGTTTTTCATATCGGATTTATTTCCATTCCCTGCTCCCTATATATATATAAAAAAAATTCCGTTTTAGATCCAAATAGAAAAAAACTAAGTATTTCAAAATGAATAGGTCCAAGAGATTTGTATTTTCAAAAAAAATATTTTTTTATTTTATATGTGCAATGTTCCCAGCTTGTTGCTTTCGTCAGAGACCTAAGGTGTCAAAAGACCATGTGAATGGCACACCAAATGAAACTCGAACTCACAAGTGTAAGTTCTATATATATATATATATATATATATATATATATATTCATTTATATATATATGTGTTTGTGTGTGTGTGTGTGTGTGTGTGTGTGTGTGTGTGTGTGTGTGTGTGTGTGTTTAAGGCGAATTTTGACCGAGCAGAAAATTGCTTTTTAAAACATTTTAAGCATTTAAAACTAAACGGTCGTCACAAATGCATTACTTATAGGTTTACGATGGTAAATCGATTTTAATCGAAGTCAGTAATCGATTTAGTTGTGGCTCTATCTAAGTCATTTAGCACTGAAGAAAAAACAACTTATGTTGTATTTATTTCATTTTCATATTGCATTCTATATATATACACATATATATATATATATATATATATATATATACCATCAAATCGTGTTGGCAACACGGAGTGACTGACTCTCACACTAGCCTTCCCTGTCATCCATCGTTCCTGGCAGATCTTCTAAGCTGCATCTTGTATTAGCTTAGAGTTGACATAAGTCTTTGTTGTTCGGCTAATACAGGCACGCCCATGTGCAACAGTCCATAAGAAAATGTCACTTATGAGATCGTCCTTACTTCTCCAGTAATCACCCACTTGTCTTGTTCGACCTACTTGAATTGTTTACGAGATTAGAAGGACATGGCCGTACTGCTGTGGTTTCGTGGGTTGTTGCTTTCAGAATTAGTTCAGGACAGCCCTCAGCATTCTTGACTAGTTCCCCTTTAACTTTTTCTCTATGCATTTTGTTAGTGTCCATGTGTTTTATCCATGTAGTCTTTCATATTTATGACGAACTCATCGTTCTTCGATGACCCCCTATACATGGATGTGCCAGTGTTGGCCGACTATTAAAACCTCGCCAACAACAGCTCAACGTGGACACAGCATGCGGTTGGGAAGAACTACCGGGGATGATGAAAGATAGGGATGGATAGAGAGAATGAGAGAGAGAGAGAGAGATAGTCAAGGAAATCAACTGTCTTCGCGTGAATTAATGAAGATGATATGTATATATATATATATATTATAAAGTACAGTTTGTGACACTGGGTTTCATGCATTCTGCAATCGTCGGACAGTGAATATTTTCAACAACAACAAAAAAACGATTAATATATATATATATATATATATATATATATATATATATATATATATATATATAAAGTAAATATATACTTGTCTGTGCCCACAGGTTTCATGACGTCTTATAAACGACGATCATCAGGCAGAGAATCGAAAAAATTGAATAGCTCTATCACAGATATTGGGCAGTCTCCAAATTATTCTGCATTTGGTCTGCCACAAACCCACGAAGTTAGATGGTGACAACCAACACTGTTATATATATATAACATATTTATTGCTGAATTAACGATCCCTTTCGAGGCCACATCAACTGGGCGCACCAGCGTAAATTGGAAAAGTACGAAGACCTACGTGAACATTTTATAAAGAATGGCAGATCAACAGACATATTTCCTCTTGAGACTGGATGTCGAGGTTTTATTTCGAACGCAACCTCTACATTTTTAACCAAACTTGGACTTATACCTTTTAAGAGGGAATGTATAAAAATGATCCCAAACAAGGCTGTAATTGCATCTGAACGGATATGGCATTCATACAGATCAAGCACCATCCAATAAAGTCTGGTTGTATTGTGAGATACTGCTGGGGCACCCTGGGTCAGTGGTAATGATGCTTCGGCCCCGAAACCATGCCTGAACCCAGGGTCATCATCTAATGTAGACTTTAGTGGACGCAAAACTGTTTTTTTTCGGCAGTTCCTGTATAATATACATTATATATATATATATATATATATATATATATATATATATATATATATATATATCCAGGTCCTGTTTGTAGGTTTTCACTTCCAGTTTCATATAATAAGTCTCATGAACTTCACAGAATCAAGGTCACCCAAGGTTAAATAACAAAATACTTTGGTTATACGCGCTGAAAGGAATTATTTTCATGTGATTCCTTTTATTTATTTTTGTTACAGACGGTCAAATGATTAAAAGAAGTAAATCAGATCTGAAGATCATGAATGATACTATTTATCAACCCCTTTGCTCGGGCAGGATATGACACAAGGTCAATTTTTAAGCGGAGTTTAACAGGTTTGAATTCAGAGTTTTCCTTCTCCTAGACTAGTTGCCTAACCAAGGCTGAAGAACCTAGTCTGTCCTACTATTTACCCATAGCTGGAGGGAGAATAATTGGATTCATACCTTTCCCAAGGGTATTAGTGATATGTGAAATGTAATCAGTCTCGTGCAGGTTTTGAACTCGTGTCGCCGTGACCATTTCCTACGACGCTAACGACTACACTACGGGTACGTCCAATAAAGATCATGAATGATGATGTTGCGGACATTTTCTAATGACAGACAACACCTACTAATATGTTCGAGTTGATAAAAGGTGACCCCTAAATCCATCCTATCATTGTTCTTCATTTTAAAATAGACACCCTCGTGTTTATTGTTGCACGAAAGGGACACGGCAACCAGAGGTCGAATCCTTGGAGAGACTGTTTATACTTCACTTAGCGCTGCGATCCTTATGTTATATACCAATGAAATAATGAATTACCTTCACACTTTCTTTACAAAAATATAGCTCTCTTAACTTTATTTCTCGAAAAGCCCGAATCTGCTGTAATTGGAATAGAGACAGGGTGACAGAGGACGCAGACACAGACTGGCGGAGGACTCAGAGGACTGCTACATTGGCCCTTTCTTCTTAGTCCCGTTGTGCTTCCATATTCAGTTTTCCACTTAGCGCTTCTTCTGCTTCTCAGACGGTGGAGGGGGCACTGCCCCACCTCGGGACACTCGCTGGCCGCTATCCGTAATTCTGTACCTGACCGTAACTGCTGTGACTGCGTGACGGACCGTTACTGCCACGGTTGCTTGCATATATAATTTCATAACGCCTACGCATTCTTCCAGTTGTCAAACTATGTGAACCGCTTCCGGCTGTCAAGCCACGTGAGCTGCTTACACCTACGTATCGCTGTCTTCCTGTTTACACAGCTGGAACATGACCGCTTGGTTAAAAGTCAAAATGCAACATCTTAGAGAAGGTATTAATCAAACTATCATCCAACAATGCTACAAGCAAATAGTAGGGCATGCTGGGTTCTTTAACATTGGTAAGGTAACTGGTCGCGGAGAAGGAAAACACTGAATGCTCGTAAGGAAGTTAAACACGTGCTGTATTCAGCTTATGGTTGTGGGGCTGAGTAAATACATATTTTTTGAAAAAATGAAGAATTCTATTTAGTTTTTCAATGTTAGCTCCTTCATTGCGAAAATTTTTACAATTAAAAAGAAAGTTAAGAGTGAAAACAGACCAGAAAGTTATCATTCACTTTGATTGAAAATTGCACTATTCCCTACGTGAGAGGATAATGCTCTAATTAAAATCTCGCTGTAGTGCACCGTCCTTGCTGAATTACTGTTAAATTCAAATACAAGTAAAAATACTGGGCGCAGAAGCAAAATTACGAATCTTCTAATATCATAATAAAGGACTCTATTTTAAAACAAGAAGGATTTTAATTTAAGAAAAACAACAAAATAAAAAGTGGGACATAAAACAGTAAATTTATTCAATATGGTCGCCATTTTTTTATCTATTCTATCAACATGCCTTAGAAATGATTTGCATGTCTTCAAAATAAATTCTTAAGACATTTTATTTCAATAGCCGTCTTAAGCAAACCGATATTTGGATGGGAAGCTTCATTCGTTTTGTTTTATAAAACGCCCCATGTAGCGTAATCAAGTGGTCTGATCTTAAATCTTGTTTAATTGCTGTCCATACAGTTTTCTTGTGGACTTTCAATTAATTAAATTTTTCAGACATTTTATTCCATCTTTTTTCAATAGTAGTCTTCAGCGAACCGATATTTGGATAGGAATTTGCATTTGTTTTGTTTTCTAAAACGCCCCATGTAACGTAATCGAAGGGTTAAGATCTGGTTTGATGGAGGCCATAAAGAAAGTCCAATTATTTCGGAAATTGTTTTGGCTTGGTTTCAGCGTTAAGCAAATCATAGATTCTTTGGTGTTTCTTTTCTTGCTCACTAATATTGGACTGAATTCTAATTTTTAAAAAATGCTTGAATAATTGAGATAATCGTGAAAATTTAGATTAATCACATTTTTTTTTCAAA
The DNA here is from genome assembly GCA_963585895.1 of Sepioteuthis lessoniana. Lineage (NCBI taxonomy): Eukaryota > Metazoa > Mollusca > Cephalopoda > Myopsida > Loliginidae > Sepioteuthis > Sepioteuthis lessoniana. The sequence goes on from CAUZXS010004943.1 coordinate 13,883, forward strand.
AATTGAATTAATCAGACAAAAATATGTTATAGAAATTATTCCAAATTTTGCTTCTGGTTCCTGTACCTCACTTGTACGGCAAAGTATGGATAAATAGTGGAAGAGGCTGGGCTTTTTGGCCATGGACCGGTAAGCAGCTAAGAAAATATAAATTCAAACCACTAGTAGGTAAAAAAGTATAGTTGGTGACGGTAGTCGAGGGCGACCGAAGGCTCCCCTTTCAATAGCTACTACACCAAGGTGTAAGGGTGGGCGCTACTCCCTTCTCTGGATTGCTCCACTTTACCCTTGATCCTTACCTTATAGCGCTAAGTGCTAAGCAAGGCGGCATCAATACACCAATTAGTTGTACCTATTGAAAAAGGGCTACTGTATTTCCTGGAGCGCTCCACTTTACTCTTACCTAATAATGCTGAGTGTTAAGCAAGGCGTTATCGAGCACTATTTTTTGAGTCTTTGGTAGGACTCGACCTAGGACTGAACCCCGGTCTCCCGGACCATTGGCGAACACTCTAACCATTATACCAATGGCCCGGAAAGGAGTAGTGCCCTTCCCTACACCTTTGTGTAGTACTATTTACCCAACCCCTCCGCTCGGGCAAGATATGACACAAGGTCAATTTTTAAGCGGAGTTTAACAGGTTTGAATTCAGAGTTTTCCTTCTCCTAGACTAGTTGCCTAACCATGGCTGAAGAACCTAGTCTGTCCTACTATTTACCCATAGCTGGAGGGAGAATTATTGGATTCATACCTTTCCCAAGGGTATTAGTGCTATGTGAAAAGTAATCAGTCTCGTCCATGATTTGAACTCGTATCGCCGTGTTCATTTCCTACGGCGATAACGACTACACCATGGGCACCTCCTTGGTGTAGTAGCTATTGAAAAGGGAGCCTTCGGATCACCCTCGAGTAAGATCGCCAACTTTACTTAAACCACTTCTACTCTGCTTAAAAAACTGATGGTGCGTCGTTTTCTCCGCTTTGATGAAGGTTCGGGTAAATACACACACACACACACACGCACACACACACACACACGCACACATATATATATATATATATATATATATATATATATATATATATATATATATATATATATTTACCAACCCTTCCGCTCGGGCAGGATTTGACACAAGGGCAAATTTTAAGCGGAGTTTAACAGGTTTCAATTCAGATTTTTCCTTCTCCTAAACTAGTAGCCTCACCAAGGCTGAAGAACCAAGTCTGCCCTACTATTTACCCATAGCTGGAGGGAGAATAATTGGATATATATATATATATATATATATATATATATATATATATATATGGTGGGTATTCGTGTGAGTAAAAATTACCATGTATTAAAAGCGTTTATCTTTAAAAACTTAGCACCTTTAGTTCAAGTTTAAAGCAACACTAGTCACAATCTTCAGACGGTCCTTATTGACATAAACGTTAGACCGATCGCCAATGGCCTGGGAGACTGAGGTTCTGTCCGAAGTCTAATCAAATCAAAGACTCAAAAAATTACACTTGATGCCCCCTTGCTAAAAACTCACCAGTACGTAATAATCCAAGGGGAAAGGATGGTGTTCTCTCCAACACGTCGGTGTAGTACCTATTGAAAAGGAAGCTTTCGGGTAGCTGTCGACTACGGTCAGCCAACTTGTAAATACCCAACTCCTCCGAACCCAGCAGGATGCAACAAAACGTCAGTTTTTTTTTACCGGTGAATAACGGAGTGGAATTCAGAGTTTCCCTTTTCTAGACCGGTTTTCATGACAACGTTCAAGGTCAAGGGAGAATAATCTTAATAAATGAATGTATTAATAATTTTCTTAAATGTATTAACTCAAAGGGAAATTCACAGAGCCTTGTCCAGGATTTGAACTCGGGACGCCGTGTCCATTTCGAAGACGATCACTATTACATAATGAGCACTCTCTCTATATATATACATATATATGTATATACATATATATGTTTTAAGGCATAACAACTCCCCGGTCATTTAATGCCAAATCAAGTTTTAACAGAGGGAAACGGAAAGGTCTGTTATGTTGGAATTTATTTGTAGGAAAGCAGTTAATATATATATATATATATATATATATATATATATATATATATATATATATATATATATATATATATATATATACACATTAGTTGTTTGCAACAGTAAGTTCTTATGTATTATAGGATTCATGTATATTTTATACCCACGCACTTTCTTTCTTTCTTTCTTTCTTTTTTTATTTATTTATTTCTTTTCCTCCCCCCTCTCTCTCTGCATATATATGTCTCTATGTAGGTGTGTGTGTGTGTCTGTGTGTGTCTGTGTTGTCTGTCTCCCGGAGTTAATTGAGAATTCTGACTGCCTGACCGTCCTGCATCTTTCAGTCTTCCCAGTGTACGTCTCACAAGTTTGTCTCACTCACTCATATATATATATATATATATATATATATATATATATATATATATATATATATATATATATGTGTGTGTGTGTGTATATATATATATATATGATGAGAATTTTGGTAATATATTGATAGTTGTTTATCGCTTGGGTCATATGGAGAAGTGCTTACTTTGAAGATAACTGGTTTTGAATATTCTTCAAAAAGTCCATTTAAATCATAAAACCTTGTCCAAATAATATATAAACTGTCATATTTCCTTCGGAAAAAGTTAACTTTCGTTAAGTGCAAAATTTATGACTGAAAATGACGATGATGATTAAGATGGCGGTGTTGGTATGAGTAAAAGGAAGAAAAAAATGTCCGAACAAGTGACTGGCAGTAAATAGGGCAACTGAATCAAACATTTTCCATCTTTCTTATTTTCTTTTCCTTTTGATCTATTTTTCTTTGCTTGTTTCGATGAATAAAAAGATTAATTAGACGATGAAGTAATTAATTTCCGGCCATTGATTCCGATAGAATAAACAGACATTCAACAATAAGGAAAAAAGCAAGAGCCACGAAGAAAATGAATCACGTGATGTAATCGGACCAATGGTTACGTTCTTTCTTTCTTTCTAAGTTGTTTTGTACTTCCCCTTCTTTCTTTCTAAACTTTGGTCACAGTTTTCCTTTTTCCTTTTTCTTTTGCTATTTAATTCATCTCTACGTCTTCGTCTTCCCAGTCATTACACATATTAACAATTTCTTTTTCAAATATTTGTTCTTTGTTGGGGGGGGCGTCTCACTTTTCTATTTCTATCCGAATTCCTTGGCTTTCTTCTTATTTAGTCTTTCATGTCTACTCATTACAATTAATGAATCGATATCATTCTATTTCTATTTATCGATCGACCTTGTTTTTTTTTACATTACTGTCTAGGTAAACACACACACACACACACACACACAAACATATATATATATATATATATATATATATATATATATATATATATATACGACGGTCGGCGGAAAGTTCATGGGTGGACCAAGACACTCCCATTAAATGTGACCGAATGATGTTTATTTATCAACGAAGACCCCTTTGCGATCCTGCCTCCGTTTGCGTTGCAGTGCTTGAATTCCCAAAAATAATCAATATTACCTATGACGTCTCATTATGAACTTTTTAGCCCAATGAATTTTCAGTCTGCCCTCGTATATTTGCCCCGTGCTCACAGTCATGATTTGGTAGCGGTTTTACAAAAAGTAAATTTTGGTCGAGTAGAGTCGCTAGTCCCACAGCTGCTGATTTTGAATTCAGAGATTTTTTTCTTCTCCTAAATCGGTTGTTGGCCTAAAGAACTGCCTCTGCCCTACCAGAGGAAAACTAATGGGTTAATGACTTTTCTAAAGACATTAGACTGAAATTAAAACATCATATATCTAAATATATATATTATGTACCATTATATATATAGAGAGAGAGACAGAGAGACAGAGACAGAGAGAGATGGAGAAGGAGAGGGGGTTGTTAGTATGTATACTGAGTGCAATCCATCCACTAAAAAGGTCAAATCTATAGCTTATTCCAGACCATAAATACAATTGAGATGTGTCTTGATGATATAGTGGTGTAATATAATGGCCGATGGATTTCGTTTTATATATCTTGCCTTTGGGTTTAGTTAGGCTGAGAACCTTTCGGATCACTGCATGGGTTAGTTAGGGGCAAATATCAGTACAGGTGTTCACGAGCGCGCGGAGCGGACGCGTCATTCAGAGATGTCACAATAAAAACCCCAGAGAGAAGATATGACCAGGGATGTGAGCGAAGTCACGCACCGCAAGCGTAGGCTGAGAATTGAGAAAAAGTCAGTTTGTTGAGATTGAGACCTGGGCGAGGCGAGACGAATTTGTGCGCTACGGGCGCCGCACGTGATGTGGGCGGATGGAAAAGTCAGCATAGAAAGATTGTGCCTCTCTCCTTATGTTGAAAAACCTTTTAACTCAAAGGTAATAAAAAGTTTCGTACCTGAACTAAGAAGTCGTAAGTGTTTTTCGTGTTTCGGGATTCTTATGTTATCTATATATGAGTTATGAACAATCTATGTACATTTCACGTATACGTATTCATGTATGGCTATGTAACACTGTCTCTGCCCTACCAGATGAAATTTTATGGGTTAATGACTTTTCTAAAGACATTGGACTGAAATTAAAACATTATATATCTAAATATATATATTATATAACATTATATATATATATATATATAAGCCGAAACACTACTGCATAGTTTGGAACGAGCAGCCGCAGACATAGGCCTCTATGTCAATGCACACAAAACGGAATATATGTGCTATAATCAAACAGGTGACATCTCCACTCTAGACGGAACCCCTCTTAAACTAGTAGACAAATTCACTTACCTAGGAAGCAGCGTCGAATCAACCGAAAAGGAGATCGACAAAAGGTAAACAAAGGCATGGACAGCTATCAATAGGTTATCGATTATATGGAAATCAGACCTAACCGATAAAATGAAACGCAGTTTCTTCCAGGCTGCGGTCACATCGATACTGCTATATGGATGCACTACATGGACGCTAACAAAACGGCTGGAGAAGAAGCTAGACGGCAATTACACAAGAATGCTGCGAGCAAACTTGAACAAGTCCTGGCGGCAACACCCCACAAGACACCAACTGTACGGCCACCTGCCTCCTATCACGGAAACTATTCAAGTTAGACGAACCAGACATGCAGGGCACTGCTGGAGAAACAGGGGCGAACTCATAAGTGATGTACTCTTATGGACCCCCACATATGGTCGAGCAAAAGCAGGACGACCAGCACGAACATACATTCAGCAACTATGTGAGGATACGGGATGTAGTCCAGAAGACCTGCCAGAGGCGATGAACGATAGGGAAAAGTGGCGGGAGAGGGTCAGGTATATCCGTGCTATCAGCACGACATGATGATGATGATATATATATATATACATATATATATAGAGAGAGAGAAGGAGAGAGGGTTGTTAGTATGTATACTGAGTGCAATCCACCCACTAAAAAGGGCGAATCTATAATCAATAGCTTATTTCAGACCATAAATACAGTTGAGATGCGTCTTTATGACATAGTGGCAACAATGGTGGACTGCGGAAATGTAGTAAGCGAGTTCGAATTCCAGTCACGCTATAACATTCATATTCGAAATAATACCCGGAGGAAAAGATTGAACCCTTTTACCCTGCACTACACAAACAGCCTTGAACAGAATTGAACTTAGGTTACTAATTCAATTTTTTAAGACGATAACAGTTATGCCAAACGCCCCTCCATAATACCGACGGGCAATTATTCCATGAAATTTCAACAAGCCCAAAGAAGGGATAAAAGAGTTCTTGCCTTTCCTAGGGATATTAATCCGAAAATGGACGTAAATGCAACAGGATTTCGAACTTACTTACTAAAACGTTGCACTTCAGCACATTAGCCGCTAACCCACAGGGACCTCACCGCCCCCTATACTTTGAAAAATGTCTGTTGTTTAACAAATGCAAACGATACTGCATGCGTATTCGTAACCGAATAATCACTTGTACCTGCAGCAGCAGCAGAAGCAGCAGCAAATCATGTCAACGGCACGATTTCCCTTGAATCCGTCCATCCCTATCGATTACCATTTTCAGTAAGTTTTCTTGACGGCACCCAGTGTCCGCTCCGAGCCGATGAAAGCAAGTTTTTGCTCGCCAGTCCATAAACAGGATTCCTGTGAATATCGTCACTTAAGAGTTCATGCTTACCTCTCCAAAAGAGCGAAGCATTTCGTCTTACTTGAATTGCTTGTGAGATGGGAAGCAAGCGGCAGTGCAGAATCTGTTTTGAGAGGGGCCGCTTCCAAAGCTTTTTCAAAATAACACACATCCTTCTTGGGCAGTTCCCATTTAACTTTTCCTACAAGAGTTTCGTAAGAGTACAAGTGTTCCTTTATCCTCCAACGTTGTGGATTGAAACCTTCACTAAGTTGGACAGTCGCTCCCTCACCAACTTTCTTCTTCATCTTTTAAACATTATTCTTCATCTTCTAGAGTATTTTTGACAGGTGATGACAGAATGTTTGGAGCTTCTTACAGGTGAGTTTCCGAAATTGATCAGAATTTGAATAGTCATAACTTACAAAACTCATATTCTTTAACAAGTGATGTTAGAGGTAATTTCATATTTTATGTTTATATAATGCCACGTTTGTCGAGTAGATAGATATGTAATATAATGGCCTAGGGATTTCGTTTTATGCCTTTAGGTTTAGTTAGACTGAGAACCTTTCGGCTTAGTGCATGGGTTACTTAGGTGCAACAGTAACGCAAGTGTTCGCGCGCGGAGCGGACGTGTCACTCAGAGATGTCACAATAGCCCAGATGGGAAACGGGGCTAGCGAGTGCGAATGACATCACGCACCGGAAGCGCGCGGAGGATTTAGGGAATTTTGAAGAAAGTTAGTTGAGTTGAAAACTAGACACCAAACGAGAAGGGTCGACTTTCGGGGCTCGCACAGGCCAGGCGAATTTGCGCGCTAAGGGTGCAGCACGAGCCAGAATTGAAAGAATGTGTATCTCTCTCCTTATGTCGAAGAACCTTTAAACTGAAAGGTAATAAAAAGTTTCTTACCTGAACTAAGAATCGTAAGTGTTTTTCGTGTTTCGGGATTCCTATGTTCTATGTATATATGTTAAGAACATTCTATGTACGTTACACGTAGCCATATCATGGCTATGTAACAGATTGACAGATAGATTGATAGATTTGAATATAAGTTTCCGTTATATTTTCCGTTTTAGTCAAATGCAATTTATTCACGAATGATTTAACCATAGATTAATTCCAATCAATATATTTACCATATTCTGCATCACTTCTTGAAGTTTTTAATGGCGTTAGCTGTTTCGTCTCAGGTTGAATTTAGCTTGTTTAGAACCCAAGAATTTTCCATAAACGTTTTCATCTGGGTTTTTTTTTTTTTTTCAATTTTTTTTTTTCTTTTAGACCCTTTTGAAAAGCTTGAAAAAGGTGCCAGGTCTATTGAATCGGATTGATGCTGTAGAACAAATTACCCTTAATCAAATATCTATTTTTCCAGTGTATTTCTTTCTGAATCTTCGAGAAGTACAACGTTTCTCTTATTGACGAATGCTGGGGGATTTCTTGGAATATTTTCATACCGACCTTGTAGCTGTTGAGAATACAAGCCTGCTTTTAAGCGTCAGATTTTGGTTGAAATACTCAAAATCATAAATAACGCCATGATTGCACCTTACGCACAGAAAAACTTTTCTTTCCTGAAGCTTCACCCTTGCAGTTTTAAGGCTGTAGAATTCACCGACTGCTTCTCTGCTGAGGGGTTAGACCCCCCCCCAACGCGTGTCCCGATATGACACTAAACAATCTGATGGTGAGATTCCAGTAATGCTGCAGCTTTGGGGAATTCGTAGTATCCCTTCATTGTCATCGCTCCCAAGTCCACTCTGATAAGGGTCCTGTCAATGGGTTAAGAAGAACTAAACCGTGGTTTGAGTCTACAGTTTGTTTGTTTTTTTGCATTTAAACTGCGTATTTATGCGAAAGTGAATTGTTTAAAATAGAATTATTTTGACATTTAAACTGCGTACTTATTCTAAACGGAATTGCTCGAAATAGAACTGTTCTGACATATAAACTGTGTACTTATGCTAAACTAAAATATCTTAAATAAAACTATTTTGACATTAACTATGTATTAGCCAGTCGGCTGCTTAGTGGTAAGACCCCACCAATGAGTGTCCTGTATATGATAATAAACAATCTGATGGTGAGGTTCCAGTGATGCTGGAGCTTTGGGAAATGTTGAGTAATCCTTCAATGCCATTGCACCCAGGTCCACCCTGACCTGGAATGGTTGCACCTGATAGGGACTTTCAATGGGTTAAATAGAACAAACTGTATACTTATGCTAAACTGAATTGTTTGAATTAGAACTGTTTGACTAAACTGAATAGCTTGAAACAGAAATGTTTTTGACAATTAAATATTATACTTATGCAAAACTGAATTGTTTGAAATAGAACTGTTTATTTGCATAAAATGAAACATGGCATTAAATAACTGATATATGTTAATATGCCTAAAACCCAACCAAACAACCAACCAACCCTTGCGGTAGCCTGTGGCGATTTATACTAGTCAATTCACTGCTTTTCGCGTAAAACATTGTTGTAATTTTTTTTTCTTCGCCTGTAATGATATTCTTGAGAAACGTGAAATTTATCTGACATGACAGAATCGTTGTCGGTACGGATATGTGATCATCCTGATTTTTCTCACCAGAAGTTTGAGAAACCGAAACACCTTGTTTCAAGTAACACCAACTTCAAGTTCGAGTCGAAATTCTTGAGTACTTTGTTGTGGATTGCATTCCACCGATTCTCTTAAATCATTTTGTGGGGGTGTCCTCGTGGTGTAATGCTTAAAAGTATGGACTGCTGAATCGTAGGAAGCGAGTTCGTAATCCAGTCGCGCTATTGCGTTCACTTTCGGGCAAATACCCTTGGGAAAGGTATGAATCCCCTTATCCTCCCAGTTATGGGTTAAATAGTACCACTACTGTTCTTCTAGGAGAATAGCTTTAGCATTAAATAACCTACGAAGTTTGACATGCCATTAAATAAAGAAACCAAACCAAACCTTAAATCATTTAGATCGGGTTCTGATCAGCGTCTTAGTCTTGGTTTCATTTCTCAATCACGTATTGCCAGTAGGAAACTTTAAAAAACTAGTGTCAGTAATGATATGAGGTGCCCATGGTGTAATGGTTATCGTCGTAGGAAATGGACACAGCGATACGAGTTCAAATCCTGGACGTGACTGATTGCATTTCACATAGCACTAATACCCTTGGGAAAGGTAAGAATCCAATTACTCTCCCTCAAGCTATGGGTAACTAGTAGGACAGACTTGGTTCTTCTGCCATGGTGAGGCAACTAGTCTAGGAGAAGGAAAACTCTGAATTCAAACCTGTTAAACTCCGCTTAAAAATTGACCTTGTGTCATATCCTGCCCGAGCGGAGGGGTTGGTAAATATGGTCAGTAATGATATTTTCTAAGATGTATTTTACATAATTTTTACAATTCTTACATTTCCACATTACATGCCTGCTTCAGTCAGTTAGTGCTGCATAATACACCGACTACATCTCTTCTGAGGGGTAAGACTCTTCCAATGAGTTTCCTGGATTGACACGAAACAATATGATGGTAAGGTTCCAGTAATCCTGGAGTTTTGGGGAATTCAGAGTCCCCTTTTTTGCCATCGCTTCCAGGTCCACTCTAGACAGGAGTGGTAGCACCTGATAGTTTCCTATCTATGATTAGAATAGAACTGAACTATGTACTTATGCTAAACCGAATTGTTAGGAATAGAACTATTTTAACAGTCAAACAAAACAGTGTGTAAACAAAAAACTGGACTTATGCTAAACCTAATTGTTTGAAACTTTCATCAAGATATCTTAAGTCGGTGTTAAATGACCCGGAAAGGGGTGATACGCTTTAAAACAAAACAGCAACCAATATTAAATGTCGAATATGCACTTTCAGTCCCACAATTGTAAGGGCGTGAGATCATAGATCAAATTCTGATGCTCACTCTTTCACTTCTAAAATAAGAATGATTGATGAGTAAGTAAAGTTGTCTCCCTTTAGTCGAGGGCAACCAGAAGGCTCCCTTTTCAATAGCTACTACACCGAGGTGTAGGGGAAGGCGCTACTCCCTTTCCCAGGAATGCTCCACTTTACCCTTGATACGTACCTTATATTGCTGAGTGTTAAGCAAGGAGGTATCAAGTACCATTTTTAAAGTCTTTGGTATGACGCGACCCGGGATTGAATTATTACCAATAAACTATGCGATAACATACAATATATACCTAATATTTATGATGAAATGGTAGATTTTGGTAAATTTGACAAGATGATAAAAATAAGCGGAAACATGGAAAAATGTGACACTTACAAAGAGGTTAGTAGTGATATTTCATTCTTTATCGAAACATTTCTTCAGATTCTGAGTTTGAATCTAAAGAAATTCATAAATAAAGAAAGAAATATTACTTCTAAACTCTTTGTAAGAGTTTTTCCTAATATGCATGTATAAACAGGATTTGACATTAAATAAGCTACATGGGTTGATATGCCGTAAAACACAACCAACAAATCAGATCGTTTGTTAATTTTATATATATATATATATATATAAAGTGACATAGATAAGAAAAAATGTTAAGTCTGCGACCTTAGTCGAGGGTAACTCGTAGGCTCCCTTTTAAAAAGCTACAACACTGAGGTGTAGGGGAAGGCTTTACTCCTTTTCCTGGATTGCTCCACTTTATCCTGCATACGTACGTTATATTGGGGAGACTGATTTTTTATAATTTTCCCGGAGTCTCAAGTAAAGTTAAGAGTAGAGTTGGCGAACAAAGTCGAGAGCGAACCGAAGGCTCCCTTTTTAATAGCTACTACACCGAGGTGTAGGGGAGGACTCAATTCCTTTCCCTGGATTGCTCCACTTTGCCCGTGATCCGTACCTTACAGTACTATGTTAAGCAAAGGAGCATCAAGTACCATTTTTGAGTCTTTGGTATGACTCAACCTGGAGTTGAACCCCGGTATCCCTGACCATTGGCGAACACACAACTCATTAGGATAATGGCCCTGTTTAAAGGAGATATATTAATATTAGTACTATTTCTATTAATAAGTAAATAATACGTAAAGTTGCTAACCTTAGTCGAGGGTAACCCGAAGGCTCCCTTTTCAATAGCTACAACACTGAGGTGTAGGGGAAGGCGCTACTTTTTTTCCTGGATTGCTCCACTTTACCCTTGATACCTACCTTATATTGGTGAGCGTTAACCAAGGAGGCATCAAGTATCATTTTAAAAGTCTTTGGTATGACATGATCTGGGATTGAAACCAGGTCTCCCGGCGAACTCTGTACTCTATAATCAGGCAATTTCAGATTGCGTTTACAACATTAGACCTTTGGAATGCTTAGTTACAACTGGCTTTCTGAAAATTGAAATTATTTATAACTTAGCCCCATAAGAAGAAAGAAAGAAAGAAAGAAAGATTAAAATTGCATATTCAAGTATATTTGTCTCATTCTATCTAGACTGAATGCTTTCGCTCAATATGTGTACATAAGTAGACATTTGTTTATGTATTTCAATTAATGCATCTTGTTCCTTTGTTTATCAGCAGTTTTACAATTTCCTGAGCGACCCAGCCTCGGGCAACAGGAAGAGGCTGTAAGTCTGTCAAAGACAAAAGATTTTATGTGATTTTCTTTCGCTAGTATTCATCGTCTGGGCCAACATGTTAAGTAAAATTGATGAACGAAGACAGAAACGTCCATATTCTTCTTTATTATGAATATTGTTTCTATATATTTTTTTACTGTCACGTGATATCGGCAACATATACCATGACCAACATTCTAAAACAATTACATATGCTGTGTGAAGGCGTGCTTAACGCAACGATAATCGTCATAGGACACGGAATCGGTTACTTGAATTCAATCCTGGAGGAGGCTTTTTGCTTTTCTCTTTGTGTATTTAAGAAAGGCATGAATCCATCTATTCTACTCCTGTTATAGATAACATAGTTTTACGGACTGGTTTTTTTTAGCCTTGGTAATAAAACTAATCCGTAAAAACGAAAACCCTGATTTAAAACCAGATGAGGTCCACTTAAATATTGACCTTGTGACATAACCTCTAAGTGGTAGATGGATTGATTAAATACATACATGTGGCGAAACTGTTATTGTCGTAAGGAAATGGATACGAGGAACCGAGTTCGGATCCTCTAGACGAGGGGAATTATCATTTCTCATTGCAGTAATACGCTCAACAAAGGCATGAGTCCACTCGTTCCTCTATTTAATTCAACCTTTTCACTAAAAAGTGGAATGCTGCACAAGGTCAAAATTGGGTCTAATTTCAGAATATTCCTTCTCCTAGACGGGTTCCCATACCAAGGTTAAAGAGCCTAGTCTGCCTTTTATTTACTCATACGTGTGGAGAAAGTGCTAAGTGTAACGCAAAAAGCCTCGTTCCAAATTTGAACTCACGTGACCGGGTTCATTTCCAGTGAAGATAACTGTAATACCATGAGTGTGAGAGGTGGCCGTGGTGTAATGGTTATCGTCGCAGGAAATGAACTCGGCGACACCAGTTCAAGTCCTGGACGAGACTGATTGCATTTCACATAGCACTAATACCCTTGGGAAAGGTATGAATCCAATTGTTCTCCCTCCAGCTATGGGTAAATAGTAGGACAGACTTCTTTTTTTATTAGCTTATCCAAAAAATGTGGCTGATTTTACACAGGTATTCATCACTCCAACCAAATAAAGGTGTCTTTGTTGCATAGTCCTATTTTTACCAACCCCTCCGCTGGGGCAGGTTATGACACAAGGTCAATTTTAAGCGGAGTTTAACAGGTTTGAATTCAGAGTTTTCCTTCTCCTAGACTAGTCGCCTCACCAAAGCTGAAGAACCTAGTCTGTCCTACTATTTACCCATAGCTGGAGGGAGAATATTTGGATTCATACCTTTCCCAAGGGTATTAGTGCTATGTGAAATGCAATCAGTCTCGTCCAGGACTTGAACTCGTGTCGCCGTGTCCATTTCCTACGACGATAACATTCCACCACGGGCACCTCCATGTATTGTTGCATAGTGGATAACTGGTTGGACTGTGTCATCGTAGTAAGCGAGTTCGAACCCCAGTTGTGTTATTTTGCTTGCCTTCGAACGAAGAGCCAAGGGGAAGGCATGAACCCCCTTTATCCCATCAACTATGGGTTAATAATACATGATTTCTTCTACAAGGATGACTCTAGCAGTAGATAACTGATGAAGATTAGACAATCAAACCAATAGCTTTAACCTAATCAACGATTCTTTTAAATATATATATTTATATATATATATAACTTGGCCAACGGTACCCGAGGGTGACCCAAGGGCCCCTTTTCTATACCTACTACAGTGAGGTGTAGGAAAGTGTGCAACTCCTTTTCCTGGATTGCTCCACTTTACCGTTGATCAGTACCTTATAATGTTGAGTGTTAATCAAAGACACACACACACACAAATATATATATATATATATATATATATATATATATATATATATATATATATATATAATTATATGCAAAAACTGCCGCTAAAGAGTAAAGTCTTCATCACATGATGACCCTGGGTTCAAGCATGGTTTCGGGTCCGAAGCATCATTACCACTAACCCAGGGCGCCCCAGTAGTATGTCACAATGCTACCAGACTTTATTGGAGTGTATTTAATCTGTACGAATGCCATATCCGTTCAGATGCAGTTACAGCCTTGTTTTGGATCATTTTTATATATTCCCTCTTCTTTGCTAGTGTAAGTCCGATTTTGGTTAAAAATGTAGAGGTTGCGTTCGAAATAAAACCTCGACATCCAATCTCAAGAGGAAATACGTCTGTTGACCAGTCATATATATATATATATATATATATATATATAAAGGATCATTCTCTTCTTTGTTCGACCGAAAACTTATTAGCAGCTCTTTGTACAACTAAAGTCGACTGCAAATAAAGAAGGCTACCGTATATTGGTGTCGATTCAACAAAAACTCCAAAATTGACCACTAGAACGCAATAGCTAATTGACTTAGTTGTTTATCTTTTACTTCAATAAGCGTAATGGAAAACACAAAAATATCCAATAATAATATAAGTGTCGAAAAGTACATGAAACGTTATGTGTCAACTTTTGTATTTCTTTCATTTTTATTAATGAATTGACGTCAATTTGCAGTCACTACTCTCTCTCTCTCCCCCCTCTCTCTCTCTCTTTCTCTCTCTCTCTTGTCTAGATATTAAATTTGCACTCGCCAAAAGTCTCTTTAGAGATTCGACTTATCTAAGTATATATGTCATAGAAGATATATAAAAGATTCCAAAATAAATGAGACATGATTTATGGATGAGGTAGTTGTGTTTCCCCTTCCTCGTTGATTAAGTCCAGATAAAAGCTTCCATTTCGAAAGAAAGCGGGAAAGGCTTTCTTAATTGAAATATCCAATCTTCCCACCTGAATGGCCATAAAACTGCCTATTAGTGCAACGTTTTAGTTCCAAACTATGAAAGGACTATAAAATATACAAGTAAAATGATGCTTTCGTTCTTTTTTTTCTGGAATTGACATAATATTAACCATAAGATGGGGTTTATAAATTAATTGAAAACTCCCTCTCTCTCCCTATATATGTATATATATATATGAGTGTGTGTGTGTGTGTGTGTGTCAATCCGAGACGAGAAACTGATAGTTAACAAACACCGTTGACTTTGCGTCTATGCTATCCTAACTTGATTACCCAACCCCTCCGCCCACTGCAGGATTCGACTCAGGGTCAATTTTTAAGCGGAGTATAACAGGCTTGAATTCAGAGTTTTCGTTCTCTTAGACTGGTTGCCAAAGCAAGTTTGAAGAGTCCAATTGGCCATACTATTTATCCCCAGTTGGTGGGGGAATAGTGGTATCCCTACTTTTCCCCAGGAGTATTAGTGAATTTACAAAATTATATGTGAAATTCCTTGAAACAGCCTCGTCCCGGATTTAAACTCGTGTCACCGTGTAAATTTCCTACGACACCAACCATTACATAAGAAGCACATCCTAGATGGTCCTTCACTGATATTGTAAACTATATAAGTCAGCAACCTTAGTCAAAAGTGACCCGAAGGCTCCCTTTTCAATAGCTACTACACTGAGGTGTAGGGGAAGGTGTAACTCTATTCCCTGAATTGGTCCGCTTTACCCTTGATCCTTGCCTTATAATGCTGAGCGTTAAACAAGGTAGCATCAAGTACCATTTCTTAAGTCTTTGAATGGCTCGACCTGGAATTGAACCCCGGCCTCCCGGACCATTGGCAAACACTCTACACATTAGGCCAATTGTCCGGTATAAAGGCCAATTGTCCGGTATAAAGGCCAATTGTCCGGTCTTTAAGTGCAGACGTAGAGGAAAATTTAAATTATCTTGATTGGGAACCACTGTAAATAAATAATCGCAAGGCCGATCATAAAGAAATATTAGTAACTAATAGAGATCAGCCCAACAGCAGATATCACCAAGACAGGGAAAGATAAAGATAGATAAGGGCCAGATGAGCGCAGAATATTAATCCAAAAATGAGGGCCTGTGATTCTGGAGTGGTTAATTCCCCTTGACCATTTTTAGGGTAAATAAAAAAAATTAAAAAAAAACACTTGACGACTATAAAAATGTCCCCACCTTATCCGGTTTAACTATCTCGATCCTAAATGAAACAAGAGGAATATCTAGGATGGCAACAGCTGAGTTGATTAACAGACATATTAGAAACAAATGTAAATCATATATGAGATAGCCATTAGTTAAAAGATCTTAGTCTGTTTAGAAAAGCACCCCTGCCAAGTAGGAGAAACCACCAACAGAACACAAAATTAGAAGGGACTGACCTGTAGATTAATTCCACTCCTGTTTCTTAATCGTTCTAACATATAACATGTTAACCCCCTCTGCTTACGCATATGACTTGACGTCAATTTGCAGTCAATACTCTCTCTCACTCCCTCCCTCCCTCTCTTTCTCTCTCTCTCTCTTGTCTAGACATTACATTTGCACTCGCCAAAAGTCTCTTAAGAGATTCGACTTATCTAAGTATATATGTCATTGAAGATATATAAAAGATTCCAAAATATGTTTTTTGTTTTATATCTTTATTTTCTGATTTTTTAATTTTATTTTTTTAATTGCCCTATTTTGTCTTCTGAATACGAACTGTAACTCTACATTCACGACTCTGCGACAGGACAGAGCATGTAAAAGAGTCATCTGATGAGACGGAGAATATACCAATAATATTCTCCGCCGAAATAAATTTATTATGACGGCTTAACCGAGTTTAAGTCTCCATTTAATTGTACTATATATATATATATATATATATAAGAAAGAGAGAAAGAGAAAAAGAAGGTAAGAGACAGATAGAGACAGAGGGATATAAAAATACAAAAAAATATAAGAATACAATTTTAAAATCTGAATAAAACGGTCCTAAATGGGTCTAAAACTTTTTTCTTTCTCTTTTTTCTTTGTTTTTAATGCTATATCAAACTTTGTAGGTTATTTAAGGCTAAAGACATCTTTGTTAAATGGTGGTAGTAAAAGTAAAATTGGCGACCGTAGTCAAGGGTGACCCGAAGGCTCCCCTTTTCAATTGCTACTAAACAGCAGTATAGGTAAGGGTGCTACTCCTTTCCCTGGATTGCTCCACTTTACCCTTGATAGGTACTTTATAGCACTGAGTGTTAAGCAAGGAGGTATCAAGTACAATTTTTTAGTATTTGGTATAATTCTACCTGGGATCGAACTCCGGTCTCCCAGGCAATTGGAAAACACTCTACTCGTTAGCCTAAATAATTCTATAAAACCTATAGCTGGAAGTGAAATCTTTCCCAAGTAGCAATACCTGAAGCCATTGAACTGTGTGTAAACAATAAATAACAATACTTGAAACCATTAAACTCTGTGCAAACAATAAATAGCAATAATTGAAACCATTGCAAATAAATGATTATTTAGATAAATTGATGGATAGGTATAACCAAGCGAGACTCGAAATCATTTTATATGTGAAAGTGAAAGTGAAAGTAATTGCACGACCGGAGTTCGAACTACGATTCCGCAGCCCAGAATGCTAGCCGTCTCCTTCATGTTCTTCGATCTTTTTTCATTATTACATTTTCTTTGCTTCTCTATATTGTTTCAGGGATTTGTCTTCGTGGTGGAGTGGCATCAGTCATCCCTTTACTTTTATTTTCGTTTTAATACGCTTGTTTGTTTGTGTGTTATTTAATGGCATATCAATCTTCTCATGTTATTTAATGCCAAATCCATCCTTTTAGAAAGACAGTTATGGTACTATTCAACCTATAGCTAGGAGGATAAGGGGGTTCATACCTTTCCCTTGAGTATTTGTCCGAAAGTGAACCTAATAGCCTGACTGGAGTTCGAACTTGCGAACTACTTCTTTGCAGCCCAGTGCTTTAACCATTACACCACGCTTTAATCATAACCTCACAAGTTTAATCGTGTGCGAGTCCCAGCTGCTCGATCGAAACTAATTCGAAATTCAAATCTGAATTTCAAGCATTTATAGTCATATGACTTTGCTTCGTCCAATGAAATTCAAGATTTCAGCTGACCTTAGGAGAAACATCTTGTCAATTACACTGAGTTGACCTTAGATATCTATAAAGGTTTCTCTGAGTCCAATGGTCTAATTCTTTTATAAATACTCTCTACTTTGTGCCAAATAAAAGATTTGGCCTGACTATTATTAACATTCTTTCGTTCTTTCATCTGTCACAAATGACCAATTTTCTTTCTTTCTTTCTTTCTTTCTTTCTATTCACAAATCTTGTTTTATTTCTTATTTTCAAATTGCCATCTTTCTCTTGTTCTTTTTTTCCTTCTGTTCATTTATAAATCTTCTTTTGTGATTACCAAATTTCTTTCTATCTTTTTTCTTTCTTTCTTTCTTTCTTTTCACTAATCTTTTTTATTTTTTCTTCTCAAATTGCTTTCTTTCTTTCTTTCTTTCTTTCTTTAAACAAATCTTTTTTCTTCTTTCTACTGAAATTGCTTTATTTCTTTCTTTCTTTATTTATCTATTCATTTATTTATTTAATCTTTTTTTATTTTTTCTTCTCAAATTGCTTTCTTTCTTTCGTTCATTCTTTCTTTTCACTAATTCTTTTAAATTTTTTCTTCTCAGATTTCTTTCTTTCTTTCCTTCTTTTTTTCTTTCTTTCTTTCTTTCTTTTAACAAATCTTTTTAATTCTTTCTGAAACAACCTTCTTTCTTTCTTAAAGATCTTTTTATCATTCTTTCTTCTGAAATTGCATTCTTTCTTTCTTTTTTTCTTTCTTTCTTTCTATTTATAAATCTTCTTTATTTTTTCCTCAAATTATCATCATTGTTTTTTCTTCTTTCTTTCTTTTCATGAACATTCTTTTATCCTTTTTTTCTCAAATTCCTTTATTTCTTCCTCTATTTTATGATTTCTTCCTTATATAGAAGATTTATGACTAAATATAAGGAGAGGGAAAATACAGACTGAGAATGAATTCGCCTTTGTATACACACACACACACACACACACACACACACACACACACACACACATATATATATATATATATATATATATATATATATATATGTTTAAATATATCGATTGTTTGTGTGTATCTGCAAATACACCACACACTAGCTCTTTCTTTCTTTTCCTCTCTTTCTCCGTCTTTCAGTCTATCTTTTTCTCTTTCAATATATATATATATATATATATATATATTTGAGCGTGAACGTATGTGAGAGAGAGAGAGAGAGAGAGAGAGAGAGAGAGGGAGAGAGAGAGAGAAAGAGAGAGGGACGAAGTGAGAGATGAAGTAGAGTACTCTTGAAGTAGTGGTACGTCGTCGTGGCCTGAAAATCATGAGCCTCCCAATTGAGGCCAGGGTAAGGGTGTCAGTTCATTAAGCCAGCCAAGCATTTCTAGCGACCGTTCGATTTTTGGCAGCTGCTGCCCAACGAAATAGTTTGTCGCTCCGACCGGGTGGCCTCTGTGGGATGGAACCCATTCATCAGTTGAAAATACGGGAGATTGAAAAGTGGTATTTAGCGTTTCGGGACCTGTCCATTCCTGAAAAGCTTGACAAATAGGCTCCAACCAATTTAGCACAATATCTCAAATTCACAAGTGACAAGACCCAAATTAATATTATTATTTGCCGTGGTAATAGAAGTCGTTGAGAGTGGATATTAAAATATCTTACTTAAGTCAGGAAAAAGGCCACTATTGTGAGTGACTTGATAAATAAGACCTCTATATTATTTGGTTTGTCAGATATTTCACAAGTCCATATTGAGAAGACACCCAGTGAGGATCAAAAATTAGATTACTGTCAATAATAAAATTATAAACAGGTTTAATTCAATTAAGATATTTGCTTTATTTAATATAGTCTTGTATCAATCTATTAGCCTCGTGGGTAGAGTGTTCGCCAATGGTCCCGGAGAACAGGGCTCAATCCACGATTGAGTCATACCAAAGACTAAAAAATGGTACTTGATACCACCTTGCTTAACACTCAGCAATATTTGGTTTGCTCCAAAGTAAAGTGGAACAATCAAGGGAAAGAGGTTTCGCCCTACCCTACACATTGGTATAGTAGCTAATGATAAGGGAGCTTTTGGGTCACCCTCGACTACAGTCACCAACTTTATTGAAGATCGTTGTAAGTACAAGACTCCCTGAGCAATAGCCAGTCAACTTTTGGGTGGGGAGAAATTGTCGTTCTGTGGATGGTGTCCTGATTTCTTTATCTAAAAAGGGATTTTAGATGAATTCGAATTTGTTTGGCAAGTCGTTATAATAACAAAGGTGGCACAATGAGGCTGAACTCAGAAGCAATCAGCAACATAGAAGAGAAAAGGGAATGATAATTATTACCAGCATCATTGAAAGCAGCGGAAACAGAAAAAGCAACTGTGTATTCTTTATCACTAATGCTTGAGATAGAGATAAACAGTTATTAAAAAAGATAGATAGATAGATAGATAGATAGATAGATAGATACATACATACATACATACATACATAGAATAAAACAGACTGATTTGGAGAGATTCACACACCGGGATACATTTACACATGCTAATACTCTGAGATAGATAGATAGATAGATAGATAGATAGATAGATAGATAGATAGATAGATAGATACATACATACATACATACATACATACATTCATACTTACATACACACATTAAAACAGACTGATTTGGAGATGATCA
Source organism: Sepioteuthis lessoniana (assembly GCA_963585895.1). Lineage (NCBI taxonomy): Eukaryota > Metazoa > Mollusca > Cephalopoda > Myopsida > Loliginidae > Sepioteuthis > Sepioteuthis lessoniana. The sequence continues at coordinate 34,293 of CAUZXS010004943.1, forward strand.
CACTTCGGCATACATTTACACATGCTAATACTCTGAGATAGATAGATAGATAGATAGATACATACATACATACATACATACATACATACATACATTCATACTTACATACACACATTAAAACAGACTGATTTGGAGAGGTTCACACACCGGGATACATTTACACATGCTAATACTCTGAGATAGATAGATAGATAGATAGATAGATAGATAGATACATACATACATACATACATACATACATACATACATACATACATACATTAAAACAGACTGATTTGGAGATGTTCACACTTCGGCATACATTTACACATGCTAATACTCTGAGATAGATAGATAGATAGATAGATAGATACATACATACATACATACATACATACATACATACATACATACATTAAAACACACTGATTTGGAGAGGTTCACATCCTAGGATAGATTTGGTCAGACTAATACTCTGAGATAGATAGATAGATAGATAGATAGATAGATAGATAGATAGATACATACATACATACATACATACATACATAAAGAGGCTTGGATAGATAGATAGATAGATAGATAGATAGATAGATACATACATACATACATACATACTGATTTGGAGAGGTTCATTCTCCGGGATAGATTTACACAGGCTGGTAATTTGATTGGTTTGGTTTGGTTTGGTTTTATGGCATATCAACCTTTGTAGGTTATTTAACGCCAAATCCACTTTTATGTAAATCATCATCATCATCATATCGCGCTGGTAGCACGGATATCCCTGACCCTCTCTCGCCACTCCTCCCTATCGTTCATCGCCCTAGGTAGGTCTTCAGGACAACATCCTGTATCCTCACATAGCTGCTGAATGTACGTTCGAGCTGGTCGTCCTGCTTTTGCGCGGCCATGTGTGGGGATTCAAGCAATTATATGTAACAATTCAGTTAAGTGTAAATACAGTTTTAATGTCGAAAAAAAGTTCTATTTCAACTAATTCAGTTAAACATACGCACGCAGTTAAATGTAAATACGGTTTAATTGTCAAAAACATTTCTATCTCAAGCTATTCAGTTTACACTAATAATTCAGTTTAGCATAAGTATGCCGTTAGTTCTATTTAACCCATAGATAGGGGCCTATCAAGTGCTACTACTCTGGGCCAGAGTGGACCTAGGAGCGATAGCAATGAAGGGGTACTCCGCATTCCCCAAAGCTCCAGCACTGCTGGAACCTCACCATCATATTGTTTAGTGTCCTATCTAGAACACTCGTTGGGGCGGGGGGGGGTCCTACCCCTCTGTAGAGTTGCAGTCAGTGTATTCTACAGCCCGAGCCGACTGGGCAATGATAATTTGAGATAGATAGATAGATAGATAGATAGATAGATAGATAGATATGAATAGTCTATCGCCAAGTGGTTGAAACAGACTAGTATAGATTAGTTAATAGATTTCGATCGACCAGATTAAATTATATATATATATATATATATATATATATATATATATATATATATATATATATATATATATATATTCAAAAGTGCCTATTTTCTCCAATCATTTCTATTTCATTTTGTTATACTTTAATTAAAATATTATTTTCTTAGTTTGTTGTTGATTGCTTTTCAGAGAAAAAATATACAACTATGGCTTCGAATCTCCCCAAAGATCAATCTCAATGAATTTAAGCCAGACGCGTTAAATTCGATTTCAATTATATTATCCAATTTACCTGATTTGGTCTGCTAGGAACTATTGATCTCGGTTCGAGAAGTTTGCAAAATATACTTTATGCTGATATTAGATTATATGTCTTGAGATTCTATGACGTTATGAATAAAGAGTCCGATATATATATATATATATATATATATATATATATATATATATATATATATATATATATATATATTGTATTTTGGTCAATAAATCAACATAAACACGTACATATGTATATTTATACATACATAAATGCATACATACAAACATTTGTGCTTGCATTCATATGGGTACTAACTTCTTTCAACTCAGGCATACATACGTATATAATACAATGTATATTATACGTAATTATATATACATTAAAATCAAGATCCCCCACTCCAACAAGTGTCCTTGATATGTCACTAAACAATCTGACGGTAAGGTTCCAGTAATGCTGAGAACCCCTTCATTGCCATCGCTCCCGGGTCCACACTGGTATGGAGTTGATGCACCAGATATGGTCCTATTCACGGGTTAAATAGAACTGAACAGTGTACTTATGCTAAACTGAACTATTTGAAATGGAACTGTTTTTGACACTGAAATTGCGTATTTATGCTAAACTGAATTGTTTGAAATAGAACTGTTTTGACAATTAAGTGTGTGTAAACAAAAACTACACTGATACTAAACTGAAGTGTTTGAAATTTAATTCGACGTTAAATGACCCGAAAAGGGTTGATACGCCGTAATAAATACAACTCACCAACCAACATGAACAGTTGTCATGCTATTTTTCCTACACTAGAGTTCTGTTTGTTTGTAAAGTCAAAGAACCTGCGGTCTAGTGAATTTGCCGTTTCAGTGGACCACAGTGTAAAAATGAATGAAAACAAAAAGAGAGACAAATACATGAAACGTGCTGGGGAGAGTTGAAAAAGATTATGGTACATAAGGGAGTCGGTAACACTAGTTGTAATTGGTGATATTGGAACGGTCTCTATATTTGGTTTCTGTCTGTGATTAGGTGACCTGTTTGTATCTCAAAACCCCAGAGAATTTTGGGCGTCTCATTCTCCAGGATAAATTGTGTTTAGTACTTGCACAGTTAGGCTGTGTAACCAAATTTTGCAAACTAACACAAAGATCAAATTTCAATTTCTTGCACAGTTCCCCGTGGAACACCTTCCCAACTTAGTCCTCTCTAGTCTAAAGATGTCTACCTTCTAGTAGTATAAGTCAATGCTGTAAACAAGCAAAGATCATTTTTCATTTTCTTGCACAATTCCCAGTAGATCTGCTTCCCCACTCAGTTCTGTCTCGTCTTGAAATTTGGCTTTCACGCTAATTTACAGAATTCACTTATTATGCGATTAATCGTTTCGTGTTTATCTTCACATAACGTAGACTAACTATTTTAGCGAAATTTTCAATCCAGTTTTAGCTGTGGGTCTGTTACTAGAGTCTGAGTGACGATAAGTCTGGAGGACTCTTGTCAATATTCTTGCTAATCTTGATATTGCTGTAGTCTGGCTGGTCTCGTTTCTTTTTTAAATATCCATTCCTTCCTGTCCCTTTTCAAAGTCAATATGCACCGTTCCAGTATTACGAATTACAACTGGTGTTACCGACTCCCTTATTTTCCACAGTCTTTTTCAGCTCTCCATAGCAAATTTCATGTATTTGTCTCTCTTTTTGTTTTCATTCATTTTTACACTGTGGTCCACCGAAACGGCAAATTCACTAGACCGCAGGTTCTTTTTTTGTTTTGTTAACTTTTTAAGTTAATTCTTTTTTCCCCCACTTGTTATAAGCATTTCATATCTACCAATGCTAAATTTCGTCCCTATATCATGGCTGTATATTCTTATTGTTCGTTTCAAGGTGTCCAGTTCTTTTTAAGTAAAAGTTGGCGACCATAGTTGAGGGCGACCCTTGATAAATACCTTGTAAAGCTGAGTGTTAAGTACCATTTTTAAAGTCTTTGGTATGATCCGGCCTGGGATTGAACCCCGGGTCTTCCGGATCATTGGCGAACACCCTACCAACTAGGCTAATGAGCCAGTTCTTTTTAATTTGTAGCAAATACCCTCATACCCCTTTATATCATCCATGTACACGAGGGAGTTAATCTTTTTTTTAATTTTTTTTAAAATTTGTAGCACCTGTATATTTTCTAAGTCGGTAATTAAGTGGTATCATTGCTACAATAAATCACAGTGGGGTGCGTGATGTAATGGCTATCGTCGTAGTAAATGGACACGGCGACACGAGTTCAAATCCTGGACGAGAATGATTGCATTTCACATAGCACTAATACCCTTGGGAAAGGTATGAATCCAATTATTCTGCCTCCAGCTATGGGTAAATAGTAGGGCAGACTAGGTTCTTTAGCCTTGGTGAAGCAACTAGTCTAGGAGAAGGAAAACTCTGAATTCAAACCTGTTAAACTCCGCTTAAAGATTGACCTTGTGTCATATCCTGCCCGAGCGGAGGGGTTGGTAAATATGATAAATCACAGTGGTGAGAGTGAGTTTCCCAAGGAGATGACTCTTTAGATTTTTACCACTGCTAGAGTTTATCCCCACCCACCTGCTGTCACTTCCATTCTTCAGTTTTCCAAGACACTCGTCATGAAATTTCTGATTGTTAGATATTTTGTACATTTCAAGAAACTCAATTATCAAACATTGCAAGACCATATAGTCTTTTTTGTCGTCGTCAATTCATGCCATAGCTACATTTTTCCGCCTCGTTTTGGCTTTTTTTTTAGGAAGTGCTGGTCTATAAATTGTTGGTCATGTGTTCCCCTTGAACCTTTTTTTTTTTTGTATCCTTTTTGTTATTCCTATAATTGTTCGTGGTATAGTAGCGATGTATTCGCTTATCTGTGCGGTAAGGATTTTTAGCATCATACTTAAAGACGTTATCAGTCTATTATGGCTAAGGATAGTTCATTGGGGGGGGATTTCTGGGTCAGGGTAGTTTTCCCTTTCGTCGTCCATACGGGTATGCTTGCTTCTGGTAGGCATCTTCTCAGACAGTGCCAATCCATCGTTGAAGGATGTAAATAATTTAAACCAGAATTTAAACCAGAATCCATGTATGCCCTCATGGCCTGGTGTTTTCCAATTTGGTATTTTCCAGAGTGTTGCTCGTAACGAGTCCTGGTGAAAATCCGCTTCGAGTCCTCTTTCAAGTTCTTTTAATTCTTTTTTATATTATTTATACATTCAGCATTTTTATGATATTTCCGTTTCCATATTTTATGCCTAAATATGGTTTCTTTTACATCCATTTGCCGATTTGTCTTTCTTCAATCTCCATTGATAAAATATTCTTTCGTTATTTAGGAAGGTTCCTTTTTGTTATGACTATTAGTTTACTTCTTTCAAGTTTTTCATCCCAGCGTTTATTGATTGTGTTTCAATGGAGTATGAGAGGTAGTAAATCTCTTCAGGCCACCAGGACTCGGCTCAGTATTCTGGCCGATCATATTAAAGTAGTTTGGATTGTCTAGATTCAGTCTCTGATTTCAAAGCCTTTGGGAACCGTTCCAATGCGTCAATTTCAAGTGTTATTTCCGTCCCGTTCGTGTTTTCTAGGTCTCTAGCAAGTTCTAAGTACTTGTCTCTCTTTTCGGATTCTTTAAATTTCCCTCTGCGGTCCCCTGGGACGACAATATCTAATATACGGTGAGTTCTCTGTACAGTTTCTTTTTTCAGAAATACAGTTTTTCTAGACCCTATTTACCAATCCTTTGGGGAATATTAGTAGAGAGCCAATTTCATTTTTATTACAATTCATCTCATATTCAAAAGATTTTTTGGTTCTGAGGCAAGGTCTTGATACTTATTTTTCTTTTCGTTTTCTTTGATTTTCACTCAGTGGTCCACCAGGACAGTAAATTCCACTAGTCTGCAAATTCTCTTTATTATTTCACTCCATATTAGTTTTCACACAACTTTTAGCTGCTTTCTCCCTCAAGTCTGAGTTTAATAACATATATATATATATATATATATATATATATATATATATATATATATACGTGTGTGGCCAAAGGTGTGAGTTTATATATATATATATATATATATTCACACATACGCAAATACACACCTGCATATATATATATATATATATATATATATATATATATATATATATATATATATATAATTGTGTGTGTGTGTGTGTATGTGTGTGTAATATCCATTTTTCTCGAAGAGCCAAGATAAATATTACATATTTCTATAATAAGAAAGGTTGTTGTTTCAGCATTAACGAATCTGTTTGCGTTAAAAGAAAAGAAGGAAAGACCAGATATTGACCCACATCCAGTTAGTAGACATATTTCTTTTAACCTTCAACATCTATTCGTTCTTTTTCTTTCTTTTTAATACAACACTTCTTTTAACCTAAATTGTACTTTCCATCTTGAGGGCGTGTTTCGAGACAAAGCAAAAAGCCTTAACTCCACAACCTCTGACTTCTGCCAAGAACACATCTCTCTCAGTCTCTGTCTGTCTCTCTGTCTCTCTCTTCTTTCAGTCTCTATTTCTCTTTGTACGTGTGTGTATGTGGGTGTGTAGGTGTATTCTTTTTCGTATGTATTTTTTTTCCTGAATTGTTTGTCTTTTTTTCGAAAAAAGACTCGTGTCTTGAACAATTGGCCAAGGCACGCTTCATCGTAATTTTGCTTTGTTTATTTTGTCCAGTTCCACGTTTGTTTTTCTATCGTTTACGAAAAAAAATTCTTATTTCTTTTTCAACCAATTCTTTGACGGAACTTACCTTTTTTCCAACGTTCACACAATATGTAAACTCTTAAACGTACATACGTGCCTCTAATAATAATTTAAACGACTTTAATGTGCGCATTCATACATACTCCTGGTTATATATATATATGTATATATATATATATATATATATATGTGTGTGTGTGGGGTGTGGGTGTGGGTGCGTGCGTAGGCTATTATTATTATCATCATTATTATTATTATTACTAATTAGAGTTTTTCACATCAGCTTACGCTGATGTTCTTTCACTGGAGATTGAGTGACAGCAAGTCTCCTCAAGTCTCCAGGACTCGTCTCAGGATTCTGGCCGTTTTCAATCATGCTGTTGTTTGGATGGTCTCTACTAGGCCGCCAACTTCCAAATCTTCCAGGCCTTTTAATAATCCTTTTGTTACCGTGCCAAAAGCACCAATCACAATTGGTATAAATGTCATTCCATAGTTTTTTTCAATTATGTGTGTGTGTGTGTGTGTGTGTATCATATGAAGATCATATACATATATATGTTTTGTTAGATAAATATATAGACATTATTTACTGTGTATGTATTAAGCCACCTCACCCCACCCCCTCGCCACATCGTCAAGTTACGATTGGAGCAAAACTGGTTAGAATTCAGAATGGTTGCCTATCGATATTTAAAGAACCCACGACTTTGGGAGGGTAGACTGATTCATGCCTTTTTTCAAAGATAAATATATAGACATTATTTACTGTGTATGTATTAAGCCACCTCACCCCACCCCCTCGCCACATCGTCAAGTTACGATTGGAGCAAAACTGGTTAGAATTCAGAATGGTTGCCTATCGATATTTAAAGAACCCACGACTTTTGGGAGGGTAGACTGATTCATGCCTTTTTTCAAAGACATTAGCACGAATTCAAACACTAAGAGCGTCATCCAGGCTAGGAACAAAAAGTCAGACTGTGTTTGGATGAAACCATAAGTAATTTTACTTTCTCCGAAAAGTAAGGTCTCCTGGACAAGAAGTCCGAGATGATTCATAAATATACACATGAAAATAAATGTTTACTGTTTAGATTAGCTCCATACTGAAAAGAAAATGTAAGTAGGTTTAAATAAATTAATATGGATGAATATATTTATATTTCAGGACTAGTTACCATGTGTATAAAAGCCTCTTCCTTATGTTTTTAGATGTGTGTGTGGGTTTTATGTGTGTTTTGTGTGTGTGTGTGTGTGTGTGTGTGTGTGTGTGTGTGTGCGTGAAAAAGTGTAAGAAAGGGAGATGTGGTATAAATTAACCTCAGATTCTGATAAGGATACACATTTTTGTGTCCTTGTATAGCCATATGTATGTGTTTATATAAGGGTATATATTATGTGTGTATAGCTACATATATGTGTATACATAAGGTTATATAGATCAATACATATATTGATATGATTGATACGTCTACAATATATTCATATATATATATATATACTGGAAGATAAATTAATGCATACATTGATTAATGAAAATGTTTTAGATTTGTACTTATATTTACAGTCCTTGTATGTGTTTCAAATGAAAAAAAGTTGAACGATAACTATCTATTACATAGAAGAACGCCCTGCCTTTGGGGGCTAGAAATTCACGATATTTGAATGGATATATTTTAATCTCCTAATATGATTCACGAATTTCTTCTTAATTTCAGACATAACCCGTTCACTAATAGCGGCTAGCGGCATTTCCCGATCCGATATAGTATTTTACTTGTAATACACACACACACACACACATATATATATATATATATATATATATATATGTGTGTGTTTGTGTGTGTGTGTGTGTGTGTGTGTGTGTGTGTGTATTTTGTTTCAATTATATGCATATATTTCTTTTAAAATATATGCTTAAGAAATGAGTTCATTCAGGAAATATATATAACAAGTAAAAATTATCATTATTATTTACTCCTTTCGAGTTTTTCACATCAGTGTTAGCTGATGGTTTTTACTGGAGTTTGAGTGACAGCAAGTCTCCTCAAGTCTCCAGGACTCGTCTCAGGATTCTGGCCGTTCTTAGCAATGCTGTCGTTTGGATGGTCTCCACTCATCCACCAACTTCCAAGTCATCCAGGCCCTTTAATAATCCTTTAGTTACTGTGCCAAAATCATCAATCACAATTGGTATAATCGTCACCTTCATGTTCTATAGTTTTTTCAATTCCCTAGCAAGGTCGAGGTACTTATCCTTCTTTTCACATTCCTTCAGATTTATTCTGTAGTCAGCTGGGACAGCAAAGTCGACAATTTTGCCAATTCTCTTTTTTTTTTCTTTTTTTTTTTTTTTGCTGATCATTATAAGGTCTGATCTTCTGGCCGAGATTAGCGGATCCGTGTGTATGTCAAAGTCCCATAGGAGTTTATGCGTGTCATTTTCTGGGACTGGTGCTGGGTTGTACACATAGCATTTGTTCCTATGGTCAAATTATTATTACTATTATAATTATTTTACACATTTGAGAGTTTTTCACACCAACATTAGCGGATGGTTTTCCACTGGAGGCTGTGAGACAGTAAGTATCCTCAAGTTTCCCGGACTCTTCTCAGTATTCTGGCCGATTTTAGAATTGCTGTACGTTGAATGTTTTCACTTCATTCTCTTCTTTCCACGTCCTCCAGTCCCTGTATAAATACTTTGGTGACTGTACAGAGCGAACCAATTACAATTGATATCACCGTCACTTTCAGGTTCCTTAGATTTTTTAAATTTTTTTTTAGTTTTTTAGCAGTCTACGTACTTATCTCTCTTTTCGTTTCCCAGTGGTCAGCCAGAACAGAAAGATTCACAATTTAGTAGGTTCCTTTTTTTTATTCTCACTACGTGTTGGGTATCACGTACCTTTTCAGCATAATGAGCTGTTCCATCTGCCATATATGGCAATAGCGGAGATCAGTCTGAGAAGGATAAGCCTACGAGTCAGACCAGAAGAGCCGTTCCTATTGTTGAAGTATATTATTACTCTATCACTAATCCTATGTTCTTATTACTAACAGTCTCTCTCTTGTAAATACTCTTTCCTGTAAATATAACTATTTTCCTCAGATATCGTGGTTTGCCTTCTTATTATTACTACTTGTGTTCACTAACTAGAACACAACAGTTTAGCGACGAGGGATTCGAACTCACGCAACACTATGTCTGGTTGACTGGCCGAGATTAGATGATCCATATTGTTATGATCTCACAACTTAGAAGTTTTTTTCTTACATCAGTAATAGCTATTAATCTTTGACGTAAGTTTGAGAGTTATCCAGTGTCTTCAGGTTTTCATGACTCTTTTGAGTATTCTTGCCCGTCTTAACAATGCTGTGGTCAATAGGGTTTCGATTCTTTCTCTGTTTCTCAATTCTTCCATCGTTCTTTGTAAGCTTTTGGGGACCGTTCCGACTACACTAACTACAACCGGTTCTACCGTCAGCATCACATTGTTTTCTTTTTAATTATCTAACAATTGTGTATATTTTCGCCTTCTTTTGTTTTCACTCTGTGGCCAGCTGGGACGGCATAATCCACTAGACGACAAGTTCTTGTTTTTTGACCAGAGTAAAGTAATTCCATTGTATCTTAAAATCCCTTGCCCAGTCGACACTAAACTATCTGATCGTGAGGTTCCAGTAATTCTGGAGCTTTGGGGAATGCGGAGTACCCCTTTATTGCCATGACTCTCAGTTCCACTCTTTTCCGGAGTGGTAGCACTTGATAAGGGTCCTATCAATGGGCTAAATAGAACTAAACTGTGGTTTGAGTTTATTGGTTGTTGTTTTTTTTTTGCATTTAAACTGCGTACTTATGCTAAACTGAATTCCTTAAAATAGAACTCTTTTGACATCTAAACAGTGTACTTATGCTAAACTGAATTATCTGAAATAAAACTGTTTTGACAATAACTCTGTGTATTACCCAGTCGGCTGGGGCAGTAGAATACACTGACTGCACCTTTGCGAAGGGGTAAGACCCTCCCAAGAGTGTCCTGGATATGACACTAAGCAATCTGATGGTGAGGTTCCAGTGATTCTAGGGCTTTGAGGAATGTGAAACACCCCTTCATTGCCATTGCTCCCAGTCCTACTCTGGCCCGGAATGGTAGCACCTGATAGGGCCCTATCTATGGGTTAAATAGAATTAATTCTATACTTACGCTAAACTGAATTGTTTCAATTAGAAATGTTTGACTAAATTGAATAGCTTGAAATCGAAACGTTTTTGACAATTAAACTGTACTTACATTTAAACTGCAGGCTTATACTAAGCTGAATTGTTTGAAATGAAACTGTTTTTAACATTGAAACTGTATTAAACTGAATTGTGTAATATCGAACTGTTTTGACAATTGCCTATGTGTAAACAAAATCTGTACTTATACTAAACTGAATAAGCTGAATTAGAACTGTTTGAATAAACTAAATATCTTGAAATAGAAATGCTTTTGACAATTAAACTATGTACTCATGCTAAACTTAATTGTTTGAAATAGAACTGATAATTTGTATAAAAATGGATTTGGCGTTAAACCCAAACAACTAACCAATCAACTAAAAAATCCCAGAGAATTCTCTTTTTCCTCTTCCGAAGGATGTGTCCTAGTTTGTGCGTATACTATATGGTAGTATGGTCAGATTTTAATCTCTTGTCCCACCCAATCGTGCCTAGTTTTCTTCATTTTCAAGTTTGATTAACTCTTTCAACACTCTATCCTCATGACGTATAGTTGCTATTCTATTGAGTATTATCAATTTCTTATTTCAAATAACTGGTTCATGTGGTGTTGTTTTGTTTTGTTTTTATTTTGCTATTTAAAAGAAATCAGAATATCCCTTGATGCTTCTCTTTCTTAGCCATGTCCATTGGTTACTGAGCGTAATATTGGCAGTTTGTCGCTTGAATTATCCGCCCAGTTGTTTTTCTTCCCATATGTGTCCACTAGTTTTAGTAATAGTTGTCAATGCCGTACATTCTTCTTTCTCCTTCTTTTCTTGACACATAGAATCTGACAATATCATATCTGAATAATAAGGTCTTGTACATAGACAACTATTTTCTTGTTCTTTCGTCTGTTTGTCTGAATGAGCCAAGATGTATGTCCATCTCAAGTCAACCTTTTTTCATGTTATTTATTCATTCAGCATTTTCATGTTTTGTCTTCTGTTACCATATATTACACAAAAATCTTTATCATTTAATATATACGGACTATTGTCACCATCTTTATTGTTATATTCATAACGTTTTGGCCGATGCCTTCTTCGGCTTTCTTCAGGTTTTTTTTTTTTTTTTTTTGTGGAACTCGGGAGCCTACATGAAACTTCGAACTGAACACTTTATATAATTCGGTTCGAAGTTTCGTATCAGCAAAAATATATAATATGCCAGAAAACAGCAACAGTAGAAACACCAATAACGCTATTACGATCACTTTCGGACTAATAGCCTTCAGAAAGGTATGAAACCCCTTTATATAAGATTAGATATGACTGGATGGAAACGGTGATCCACTGGGAATTGTGCAAGAAGTTGAAATATGATCATACGACTGAATGGTACATGAACACATCAAAATACGTCCTACATAATGAGACGCATAAAATCGTCTTGGATTCTGATTTATTGCTTAATGGCATATCGACCTTCTTGGGTTAGTTAATGCTAAAGCCATCCTTCTAGAAGAACAGTAGTAGAACTATTTAACCCATAGCTGGGAGGGTAAAAGCGTTCATACCTTTCCCATGGGCATTTGTCCGAAGTGAACGTAATGGCGCGACTGGAGTTTGAACTTGCTTAACACGACTCCGCAGTCCAACGTTTTAACCATTACGCCTCGATGACAGCCCCCTGGAAGTTTGAAATAAAAAACAGAACACCTAATCCCGGCTAGAAAACAAACCTAGAGATAACATAAATAAGAGAACTTACTCTGTAGTGGATTTTGGCATTTAAGCGGACCAGTATGAGAAAACCAAAGAAACAGAAACGAGACAACTACTTCGACCTTGTCAGAGAACTAACAAAGCATATATATATATATATATATATATATATATATATATATATATATGTCGAGGAGACTTACAATGCACCTTTCTGACACAAGTTCAATAGCTCAGCATTTAAAAAAACATTCATGCCCAACAACACAACTACGGAAAATTCTCACCGACAACACAACAATATTAGAACATCAAAATAATAAACAAAAACTTCAGATTCTCGAAGCATTACATATAAGAAACCTGCAACCAACACTCAATAGAATTAATTTTTGAACCAGTGCTAATGTACTTAAATGTCTTTAGCTACTGGCACTAATTATAGAATTACATTTAAAAGCAAACGCCATAATCTTTGACGGCAAAGACACCCTTACACAATAGTAATATGCTAAAACAAAACTTACATCACTTTTGTTATAGATCCTCCCCTGATGATGGCCCAAAGTCGGGCAAAAAGTACTAGGGATACATACAACTATGAACAATACATAAATCAATTCCCCTCGAATACGATAAAAGTAATACGGGAATTCGAACGGATCCAGAAGAAAATATGTAGACATAAAATGTCTAATATGTTTAATGAAATTTGCATTAACGAAGAAATGCTGCATAAATATATATATATATATATATATATATATATATATATATATATATATATATATATATATATATATGACGGTGAATGTCTTTGTATATATGCTTATTTAAGAATATGTTTTTAAGAAATATATGTTCACAAGGGAATATATATTACGAGTAAAGTATTATTATTGCAATTATTATTTGAATGTATATATATATATATATATATAATGGTGATTTTTTATAAGCCCCGAAAAGCCCGGTTTATTCCTACGTTTTGTAAAAGAATAAACCGTATTTCAACAGCAGTAGGGAATCGGTGACAGCTTTTGAAGAAAGGGACGAACGACTTATAGTGCAACAAAATTTATATACAACAACAATAAACAGGGTTTTACACCACATGGAACAAACAACGAATTGAAGATTTCACAAAGAGAGTTCAAGGTGTAAGTTAAAGTATGGTTAAGTTTGTTATGTGAAGGTTATAAGGTTTTAAAGTTTTGTGAAGGTTTGGTAGGTTTGGTGAATGTTGTAAGGTTGTAAGGTTTTGTGAAGGTAAGGTAAAGTTTGGTGTAGGTTTGCAGATAAAATGCCTGCTGGAACTTAACTCTCCGTGTGTCCTGTTCCTTTTAACTCGGCACGTGCGTTCGTCGCTCTTGGGTCCTGGCTGGTGGAAGGTACCAACTATGTATACCGTCAAGGGCTGCTACGAATGGACCTCCAGCTAACAGCAGTGGGAGTGGAAAATAGAGGAAGAATCTCCAGTGGAGCTCCTTTTTATAATGGATGCCACGTGACCCTAAGGGGCTGCTGCTGTTCGGTGAAACAGGATCACCAGTTCCTTAACAAAATTTCTACAATATATATATAAATATATATACATGTATATATATATATATATATATATATATATATATATATATTCTAATGATAATAATGAAAATAATAGATTTAACCGAAGTATAGGAAGAACGAAGTGTGTATACACACGTACACGCATACGCACACACATATATATATATATATATATATATATAATATGTGTGTGTGTGTGTGTTATTTAAGAAAGATATATTATTAGTAGAAATATTATCATATCTACAAAGAATGGGGTGGAAGAGAAAGAAAAGGAAGAATAACAAAATAGTAAACAAGTGATAGAAGTACTAAAGTACTTGAAAGAGCTACTTCACAATGACAAGAAGATGTCCAATCCGTTTGAATAATTACGTTACAACCATGAAATCTACAGATTCTCAATGATCCGTTTTCTAAATCTAGCCATGAAAAATATTGGGGTAGCTAAGGCGAAATAGTACGCATTATCTTCTCTTTTCTTTGCCTTTCTAATTTCTCTCAATAAATGCCCTCGAGTTTGAAGATTATCTATAAGAGGAAAAAAATTAAAGACTTGTGAATATTTTAGTGTGACGATTTTTAGATTATATATAATTGATCTTTTACAGTCAAAATCTAATGTTTATCCCCTGTACTCAACTTTGGAGGCTAAAGGATAGATAGATAGATAGATAGATAGATAGATCCTGTCTGAGGTTATTAAGCAAATTACTTAAATTTTAATAATTAAAAGTTGGTTGGAGAAAAAGTTTTAAAATTCTAAAAATTATCAATTGAGATGTCAATCGAAACCCTTAGATAAATTCTTAGGCAGTATCAATATGTTTTATTGAAGGTATCGAAGTTATTTGATAATTCCTAAAAAAAACCAAAAAAAAACCGGCCGTCTGAAGTTATTTGGCCAAACAATTACATTTTACATCAATAAAAAGGTAACAAAATTTTTTTTAGGTTGTTGTCCTGAAGACCTACCTAGGGCGATGAACGATAGGGAGGAGTGGCGAGAGAGGGTCAGGGATATCCGTGCTGCCAGCACGATATGATGATGATGATGATAAGTCTTTCAATCTTATACATTTCTATATGGTGACCCTCCTTCCCAATAATAGTCAGTAATCTATTACCCTATGACTTCGTTACTTTTTATCTTATTTCAGAAGGTTCAGTTTCCCACGTGGTTGTTTTAATTGCTTCCCTTAAGTCTGATTGGCTGTTATGTTTGCCACATTCATATCTTCTTATTTTCACATTTCCCAGTAAACGGGGGCTGTAGAATACACCGACTGCTTTTACCCCACCCAACGAGTGTCCTATATATGACACTAGACAAATCTGATCCTGAGGCTCTAGCAATGCTGGGGCTTTGGGGAATGCGGAGTATCCCTTTATTGCCATCACTCCGAGGTCCATTTTGACCAGGCCCTGTAGCACCTAATAGGGCCCTATCTATGGGTCAAATAGAACTAAACTGTGTACTTATGCCAAATTGAATTGTTTGAAATAGAACTGTTTTGATATTAAAAGTGCGCATTTATGCTAAATTATATTGTTTGAAAAATAACTGTTTTGACATTGAAACTGTGTACTTATGCTAAACTGAATTGTTTGAAATAGAATTGTTTTTCACTTTTAATTTTTTGTAAACGGAAACCATGCTTATACTAAACTGAAACTGTTTATATGTATAAAAATGGATTTGGCATAAATAACCTACAATGGTTGATGTGCCATGAAGCCAAACCAATCCTATCTCGACAATTTTCCATCAGATTCATATCATAACTTGATGATGGCCATTACATTATCTTTTATCCTGTACATCTTCTATACTTAAAGAATTCACGATTAAGTTTAGATAGATGAAAAGAAGAATTGTTGAGAATTAATACACTCTTCACTTTGAAACGCTGAGACTCAATTCATCCTACGCAAAGAAATCACAATAGTCAGCACTGTTTAACTCCTTGATCGACTCTGAATAGTTCAATGACGATTTAATCGACAATTCCAGCAAATAGAATCTCAACCAGGCCGTTGATCTAATGAGTAGAGTGTTCGCCAATAGTCCGGGGAACCGGGGTTCAATCCCAAGTAGGTATTTACTAAAGACTCAAAAAATGGTGCTTGATAACGCCTTGTTTAACACTCAGCATTTTAAGGTAATGATAGGGAGTAAAGTGGTGCCCGAGGTGTAATGGTTATCGTCGTAGGAAATGGTCACGGCGAAACGAGTTCAAATCCGGGACGAGACTGATTGCATTTCACATAGCACTAATACCCTTGGGAAAGGTATGAATCCAATTATTCTGCATCCAGCTATGGGTAAATAGTAGGGCAGACTAGGTTCTTCAGCCTTGGTGTTGCAACTAGTCTAGAAGAAGGAAAACTCTGAATTCAAACCTGTTTAACTCCGCTTTAGAATTGACCTTATGTCATATCCTGCCCGAGCGGAGGGGTTGGTAAATATCGTAAAGTGGATCACTCCAGGGAATGGAGTAGCGATTTTTCAATTGCTACTACTCCTCATTGTAGGAGCTATTGAAATAGGATCCTTCGGGCCACGCTCGATTAAGGTCGCTTACTTTACTTACCTACCGTCTCCTTTTCCCTTCATTTAGCCACAGGCACGTCTGAATTGGATAAAATCACTCTTCTGTCCCCTCCATGAAATTTATCAATTGTCTTCAATGAAAATTACTTTGGAAAAGTCAATTTTCTTGTATTTCTTAGGCTACTTTTGATGCTTTAAAATATTTGCTTTCGTGAAAAGAGGTTGGCTAAGGAACTTTTTTACCTATTCCAATCCATATTTTTCCTCTTCCAGACTTCTTCAATTCCTCTTTTGAAAGACCAAAGCGCTAGTAAAAAAATGGTTAATTTCGGAAATCAGACCTGACCAATAAAATGAAACGCAGTTTCTTCCAGGCAGCGGTCGTATCGATACTGCTGTATGGATGCACTACTCGGACACAAACTAAACAGCTGGAGAAGCTAGACGGCAATTACACAAGAATGGTGAGAGCAATATTGAACAAGTCCTGGTGGCAACATCCCACAAAGCACCAAGTATACCTCCCATCACGAAAACTATCCAAATTAGACGAACCAGACTGGAGAAGCAGGGACGAGCTCATAAGTGATGTACTCCTATGGACCCCCACATATGGCCGGGCAAAAGCAATACGACCAGCTCGAACATACATTCAGCAGCTATGTGAGCATACGGGCTGTAGACCGGAAGACCTACCAGAGGCGATGAATGAGAGGGAGAAGTGGCGAGAGAGGGTCAGGCATATCCGTGCTAGCGACACGACGTGATGATTATGATGATGACATTAATCTCGAAGAAACAAATTCTTGAAGTCTTTTCATTTGCTTTGAGTTCTCAACTTGGTTATATATTCAACAACCTTCTTTATGGTTCGATGATCTCTGCAAAAACCCTTTAATATTTCCAAAGTGGACATTCCCAAACTCATTAACTTTAACTGTTTTCCAGCAGTTTTCAGATATCTTTAATTTACCCATTTTTCAACACCAAAAAGGAAAAAAAAAATGTTTTTCTAGATTTCAGAGGTCTTAAGCTTATATTAGTCTAATATTACTTAATAATTTAATAATTACTTCAGACAGTCAATTTTCGTAAATTCCAATTATCTCATAAACTAACCACTAAAATGGCAGAAATATTAATTAACAATTTTACTAGGGGTAGAAACGAACGAGTATAAATTTGATGAATATTGGTTCAGAACTTTTAAGTAATTGGGATTTTCTTAATTGGCGTAGTAACTTTTGACAGGCTGTTGCTAGCTAGCTAGCTAGCTAGAGAGATAGATAGATATAAGGATCTATTGAATGGAATAAAGAAAGATCCAGAACAAGATGGGTGCTAAGTTCCAATAACAGCTCTTTGCAGAGATCCTTTCTAAAGCCAATCCCTAATGTACCTGAATCCTCCTCTTTTTAACTTCTCATTCTCGGATTCACACACGCAACTTTTTCGATAATGACCCATTTTTTCCCGCTCGATGAAGATAATAACCATTAGTAGGAAACTTATCTGCTTTTAATTTAGCTTATAAACTTCCGCATGACTTTGTAAGAATTTTATTGCTATTGCGGCAAGAGAGAAAGCAGCGATTTTTGCATATTCAGTTTCTTGCAATCTTAGCTCATCACTCTGGGAAAATGGCTGCATTTTATTTTTAGAAAAGCAGACATTCTACAGATAATATCATTTTGTAAGAAAAATCATTTTGCAGTCTGACATTTTAAAATCACAAGCCTTCTTTGTATATATATATATATATATATATATATATATATATATATATATATATATATATATATATATATATATATATGAGAGTTGCGATAAATAGATTTATATGAACATAAATAGATTGTAACAGACCGAGTTTGATAGATCGATTGATAGATAGATAGGCACATACATACATACATACATACATATGATCAGCTAGATACATAGATATGATTAGATAGATAGATAGATAGATAGATACAGAAAGAGAGAGAGAGATACATACATGCAAAAATATATGTAAATATATATATATATATATATATATATATATATATATATATATATATATATATATCTTATGGAAGTCAGACCTGACCGATAAAATGAAATGCAGATTCTTCCAAGCTGCGGTCGTATCGATACTGCTACATGGATGCACTACGTTGACGCTAACAAAACGCCTGGAGAAAAACCAAGACGGCAATTACACAATTGCTGCGAGGAATATTGAACAAGTCCAGGAGGCAACACCTCACAAAGCACCAAGTATACGGCCGCCTACATCCCATCACGAAAACTATCCAAGTTAGACGAACCAGACATGCAGGACACTGCTGGAGAAGCAGGGACGAGCTCATAATTGATGTACTCCTATGGACCCCCACATTTGGCCGTTCAAAAGCAGGACGACCAGCTCGAACATACATACAGCAGCTATGTGAGGATACGGGTTGTAGCCCTGAAGACCTGTCAGAGGCGATGAACTATAGGGAGAAGTGGCGGCATGACATGATAAGGTTGATAATAATGATATATATATATATATATATATATATATATATATATATATGAGTTGTGACAAATAGATTGATACGAACAAAAATAGATTGTGTCAGACCGAGATAGATTCATAGATACATGCATACATACATACACACAAGAATTTGATGAAATAGATAGATAGATAGATAGATAGATAGATAGATAGATACTAAACTGAATCTACCAATGAGGGTCTTGTTCATTGGCATTAGACTAATGATTTGGTAGAATGAATCTCTCGGGTTTAAAAAATACATTTCAAAGGATCGTAGACAAGTTCAAAGCCTAACAAAGATTTTGAATTTGTCGCAAAACTCTCCTCTTTGCATGAGCCTCACCAGCACAGAAATAAATACAGAAATCGGAATGTGTTAATTTTATAAGAAGTGGTAGTGTGTAGCTACAAAAATGTTCAGCTGTGACTCTTTTTTCAGGGTGAAGCTTAGAACTTTTTGAACTACCATCGAAGATTCTATTCAGAATTTATTTTTATTACAAGAAAGAACCCTGCTCTGTCTGTATGTATTTATCAACCCCCCCCCCGGATATAACACAAGGTAACTTTTTCAAGTGGAGTTGAACAGTTTTGAATTAAGAGTTTTCCTTTTCCAAAACCGGTTGCCATTCCAAGGGTAAAGAGCTCAGTCTCTCCTATTTTACCCACAGTTCGAGGGAAAATTGTTAGATTCATACCTTTGCCAACAGTATTAGCGCAATGTCAAATGCAAACTGCCTCGTCCAGGATTTGAACTCGTGTCCATTTTTTTGAGACGGTATCTATTACACCACGAACGCCAAATACGCTGTGAAGGGGTAAAACACTTTAAAAGGGTGTCCAGGGTGCCATACTCTCATGGGGACATATCCTACCATACCTCAAAAATGGACTCGTCCAACGTAAACATATTCTCCGAGCTTAGCTCGCTCGGGTAGACAGCTTCTCGTCCCTTACGAGACATTTGACAGACGGACAGCAAGCCGAGCACGGCTAGTACTTCTTTTGTATGACTTCCGTTTTCTGCTAATACAATAACGTTTACCTCTCAACCATTGTTTGAGTTGTTCTTCCACCGGTTTTATCTGCGTGTGATGGTGAGGCTCCAGTTCTGAAAATCTAAAAAGTGTTAAGTAATACTTCATCGCATTTACCCAAAAAGTGGTTGTACCAGTTATGTAAAAGTAAGTAAAGTTGTCTCCCTTTAGTGGGGGGACCAGAAGGCTCCCATTTCAATAGCTACTACTCTACTGGTGTAGGGGAAGACGCTACTCCTTTCCCTGAATTGCTCCACTTTACCCTTGATACGTACCTTTATATTTCTGAGTGTTAAGCAAGGAGGTATCAAGTACCATTTTTAAAGTCTTTGGTATGACGCGACCTGGAATTGAACCCATGTCTCCCAGATTATTGGCGAACATTCTACCCACTTGGCCAATGAGCCGGTTAAATCATGTATATTCGATGGAACTGCGTGACAAAAATCACTTTAAAAGCAATAATACAAAAATGTAAGTATGAAGCACAATGAACGCTTTTTCATAACGTACAATAAATGCGTTTTCATAACGTCCATAACATACAATGAACGGATTTTCTAGGCATAACATAACCCCGTACAGGTTGACGTGTCATTAAAATCAATTAATCTTATAAGAAAGAACAATATTTGTCACATTTTGGTATTGTCGTCACTTGTTTTTTAAAGACGATATTGTCCAAATGCTTAACCTAACGAGTTACACACTCCAGAAGCCTTAACCTGAAGGATCGCAATATTCGCATATTCATTGCCAACGGTATTCGTTCATCAGTTGTCTGCAGCCTACCTTTAAAGAATCGTTTCCTTCAGTCATTCCCAGGGGAAGTTATCACATGAGGATTGATCTCGTGAACGAATCGAATACAAATGTCACCTCGTAGG